>LGRX02035252.1:0-48875 GCA_001247695.2 Cymbomonas tetramitiformis | reverse complement strand
TGACCAGAAACAAGATATATATATATATAAGGATATATATGTATCGGGTGTTGAGGAGCAGAACAGGTACGCAGGGGCGGATGTTCTCGGATACTAAGATGATATAAAATACTTAGTTGAGTGTTTTATGGCACACTGACAACTGTGACAACGGACACTGGTGACATCTCGGGTCAAGGGGTGACAGACAGGTGACCCACTGTGCCTCCCCCTTACAGTGGGGGGGCAAGATTGGGTTCCCCGTGACACCACCTCACCCCGTGGGGATGAGGTGTCACCAGGCAAAGAGGCAGAAGCAATGCAGGGTCTAGGAGCCACACTGGCTCGGACAATCCGGCATGTGCCATCCCAAAGTGTTTGTAAGTCCACTGTCAAGGCTAATCTAAAAACTCAGATCCCTCGAGGGTCATCACACACCGCGCGGGCATGGAGAAGGGTCAATGCTGAGTTGTGCTTTGCTGTTTAATCTTGCTTCGCCGCCGACCAGGATGCCGTAGCTGAACCCTGAAAAGGCGGGACCCACGGAACCGTGCGGAGAGCCGGCCAAGCGGTGTCACCGTCGTCCACGGAGGTTTCGGGCATGGGCTCCGGATCGGCACGATCGACCAAGGGGCGGAAAGGGAACGCAGCCGGGTCATCGTCGTCCACGGCCGCATGCTGCAGTGAGGGCGAGCCATGGCCCGCCGGGGCATTGGGGGCAGCCGCAGGCGGTACACCACCGGCGGGCCGAGCCCAGGCAGCAACCGTAGGGCGCACCGGCGCCGTCGGCGCGTCAGACGGTGCCATGGAAGGTGCGAATGATGCGGTGCACGAGAAAGGGCACACCCCCTTTGTGGTGAGGTGGCCATCGGTGACGCCCCAAATGCGGAAGCACGTGATGCACGGGTGGCCGACCCCCTCCCACACCAAGTAGCGGACGCGTGGGTTCTGGGGCGGCTTCCAATCGCCAACGGGCTTGATGATGCTGCCGCGTGCGTGCACGGAGTTGAACGTGGCACCACCGGCTCCGTCCGCCCGTGCCCCGCCACCACCAGCGCCTGGGGATGGAGAAGGGGCGAGGCGGGAGAGATGCCCCTCGCTCTGCCACACGGTGGCAATGCGGAGGGCAAGGGTGGAGAATGTGAACCTGTGGCCAGCGGCGAGCTCACGTAGCACCACCAGATAAAGTGGGGATACGTGTGGGGAGCTCGCCGACCGGCTGAGGACGTGCTGAAGATCCTGTACACGTCCAGCGTCGTCGTAGCCGGGATGGAGTCGTTGATGCTTGTCGCCCAGGACTCGGAGAACCGTAAGCTGCGGGGCGGGGTCGGCGGTCTCGTCAATCTTGGTTTCCCGCAGCTTCGCTCGTCCAGAAGCGAAAAGTGTCGGGGTCGGTAGTGGCCTCGACGTGGAAGCGAAGGCGTTGCAAAGCGCAACGCCCATCGCGTGGGTGAACGCGGGCGGACTCCTAGTACAGAGCTAGAGCCGTGCCGTGGAGGACGCCCTTGAGGATGATGAAAATGAGCTCGTTGAGGGACCAGTGGTACTCGAGGTACTCGTGCTCGAGGTCGAAGAGCTTGTCGTACTCGTAGTGGGAGATCGGGGACAACACGTGACGAAGATTACCAAGAAGAACGGCGAAGTCGGTCTCGGAGTCAGGGCCGTCAAACGTGTAGCCCTTCTGCGGCTTGAGGCCATGGGAGCGGAGCACTTTCACGAGCTCCTCGCCGTAGGTAAATGCGTAGTAATCCAAGCGCTCGCTGTACTCGTACTGCTGTGATGCGCGGACCGGGGTGGACTCCCAGACCGAGGCATCGCGATGAAAGTCAGCGGAGGTAGTAGCCAGCGAGACGAACGTGGGCTTGCTGATGAGCGCAGACATGCGCACCACCGGATCGGGATCTTGACCCGGCGTCCGAGAACCCCCCCTGAGGAGTAGGGGCCGCAGAGCCGGGGAGTGCGGAACCAGCAGGTGTTCCAGATGCAGCCGCGGCACGCGCGGAGCGGAGGGACTCCACCACTGGTCGAGGGCTTCGCCGGCTAGACGCCATCGCTGGAAGCACGTAGTTTGGAATGGTAAAAAATGCGTAAAAGCGGTAGGGCACTGTTGTAGCCCAACTCTAGGATGGTTTGACGATAAAAATTTGTCGCGGCCGCGATCGCTAACGGTGGCCGAAGACGGAATGTGGTGGTTGTCGTGAGGACGAAACAGCTGCCTAGACGGCGTTGATGTGCGAGGAGGGCTCGACGCGCTCCAAGGACCAAAAGTAACCAAACCGAACACCCACAAGTGGTGGCCGATAACCTGACCAGAAACAAGATATATATATATATAAGGATATATATGTATCGGGTGTTGAGGAGCAGAACAGGTACGCAGGGGCGGATGTTCTCGGATACTAAGATGATATAAAATACTTAGTTGAGTGTTTTATGGCACACTGACAACTGTGACAACGGACACTGGTGACATCTCGGGTCAAGGGGTGACAGACAGGTGACCCACTGTGCCTCCCCCTCACAGTGGGGGGGCAAGCTTGGGTTCCCCGTGAGTGTTATTACACGACAACAGTGTCTGAAAAAACATAGGTGGGAATGGTGAGGTTGTATGTCTAAAGTCGGATAAAAGGAATAACGGGTTGGCTTTAGGGATCGGGTAGCCGTGACACATGTGCACAGATTGCTGGATATGACACTGTGACACGCAAATCTGTCACATGGCACATCCTCTAGTAGGTTGAGTGACCGCCACCCGTAGGTGTGAAACAGCTTAGGTATTTATGTATACATTTCTTTATATCAACGATCACTTTACCGTTCTGATTCCGAAACCCTCAACTCAGGGTTTATACAACTATATATATATATATATATATATCTCACAGGGTCGAAGAATCGCTTCAGAGTGGTCGAAGAACCGTCGAAGAAACGAAATGCATGCCACGCGTGGCGCAACGGAGCGAAAATGCGTTACAGTCGTAACGATGCGACGGCGAGCAGATCGTGTCATAATCGTGAATGCAAAAAAATCGCGCGGGTCGCTGCCTTGGATTGTCGAAGTATTGATCATGATTTGATGACTGGGGAAAGCCATACGGCTATGCCACGTGGCGTGATTCGGTGTATCGATCGAAGTAATCGATGGCAGTGGGGAAAGCAAGATCAAGGTATGGCTTACGCGAAGGTGATTTGAGACAAAACTTCTCAAAAAAACAAATTGATATTCCGGTGCGAACATGTCAAAATAATACGTGTGTTCAAGGATTTTTTCACCCGATTTTTTGGGGGGTGCTGTAAGCGTGGGGGTTTTAATCGTTACCGCCTATATAAGTCTCAACCTGTAACAATAATTGTAACTTGAAACCTCGAACTGAAAACGCGAGTCGCGAGAGAATTGCGAGATCGCGAAATCGTCTATCGGTAAAATCGTCACGACCGTCCCTACATTCTGGGGAAATCAGAAGACGTCTAGAAGACGTCTTCTGGACGTCTTCTAGACGTCTTCGTAGACATGATGTCTTCTGGTTTCCAGAAGACGTCTTCGGGGTGGAAACGTCTTCTGGAAACCAGAAGACACTCTTCGGGGAAGACGTGCCGAAGATGTGCGGAATGTCTTCCGGATTTCGGAAGACATCTTCCCGGAAGACATGCAGAGGGCAGTCTTCCCGGAAGATACACGGAAGATGTTCCGAATGTCTTCTTGACCAGAATACATTCTGACATGTGTTATCGACACATATGTGATGATTATGCAATTTGGCCACATAGCTACTTCATACCACACGTACACTCATCGCGTAATCACAGAAGACATTCAGAAGGCGCACGGAAGACATGCAGAAGAAATTCCAGGTATCTTCCTAACAGCTTCAGGGTTGTCATCATGCTCTGTTGCTATGATACATAATATACGGCTAAGTTAATTGATAGGTTTATCTACACATACATGTACGATTGCATCTATTCAACATACAGACCACTAAGTACGATGCCAGGCGTATTATCATGATCGCCTCTTGCGTCTTGCACCTTTCGGTCGTGAACCATCATCGTCGATGCACTCGAAAAAGTGAGCCTTTAAATCAAATACCACCGCCGTCTTCATCACAGGATGTTTCTTGATCACAACTTGGTGCTCAATTTGAGCCGCCAGGATGAATGGATCAGTAGTGTCCCAAGGTGTCTCGGGATCATCCGGGTCGTATGTGTACACCACCTTTGCGGTATTGTCCGGCCCATACTTCGAGTTTAGCTTGGCAAACCGTTTTGTCGTCGCTTTGTTGAATTCAGGGAACCACGTTCCCTTCACAAGAATGTACTCTTTCGCGGCCAAGTCGACCTTGTAGATGCTATCTACCATGGCGTACCTGCGAGTTGGAGCCACCATACTCTATAGTAAGAATCCCCGAAGATGTCGAGAAGACACACAGAAGACATTCGGTACATATTCTGCGCACATTTACTATCTGTAGCATAAATCAGCCATCATGTTTATTTGCCTCCTCCCGCGCACATGACTTGGATGCGATAACCCTTCTCCCATAAGTCGGGTAGTGCACTCGGAGGACGTACATATAAGCACCCGCAAAGTTCCCGCCAGGGAACCGGCAGGGGTTCGGCTTTGGGGCTTTGGGGCGACGGGCGATGTGGGGTGGGACACGCCTTACACTGGAGGGCCATAAATCTCCGGAATGAATTTTGCCGCCCACTGTCCTTTGCACATATCCATAGGGGTAGGCTCTATAGGCGCATGGTATAGCTCATGGCTTGAGCCTGCACTTAGGCAGAGGTGCGAAGTGGTTGGCCTTGTGATTTGTCACCCATGAATTTTTATCGACCCCCCTTCCACCATGACATCACGTTGATATACACAAACTCTGGGAAAGTTGTATACGTACGTGTGCGTGTGCGTCACGCACACATAGACATATGCATGCTGGACGCATGGTACTCTTACCAAAAATCGAGCTATCCAATTTTGGAAAAGTGGGTCTACGGGGAAAAGGCGGGTGGTGGAAGATGATTCCCTAGTACAGTGCCCGCTCGTTCATAAGAAACTTTTTTTTAAGAAACCAGCCGCTGGGATTTAGAATAATAAGAAATTTCCAGCGAATACGAAAAGCGCTGGAATTTGACGATCAGAAATAAGAAAATCCAGCGTACTGTTAGGTGCCGATAATTAAGAAATAGCTGGCGCTAATTAGCGACTACGATGTGGGCCCGATTTTAAGCAACAACCGTTTGATTAATTAAACAATTTCCAGCCTTTGCAAAAGTATGTCCCTTATATTTCCGTATATGTAGGCTGAAATTCAGCTCGTAGTAGGCTGAACCTAAACCCTAATATCAAATTCAACGGGACACAGTGCCATGCGCGATACAAAAATCCAACGGTGCCATGCACGATGATGGCATATGTCACGATCTGGCTACCGATCATTGTAAATCCAATTGCATCGGTTGCACCTTTTTTTCCTGGAAATGGGTTCGGACTCTTGAGTTTCGGGTTTAAGAAATTCTGCCGCTGGCTTCACATCGGATTAAGAAAATCATTGGCTGGGATAAGAAAGTCTGTCGCTGCGGAAGTCCAAGAGTCAAGAAATTTCTTTTGAGCCCTATTCGCTGGGCGTTGGAAAATCCGGATCGGCGCGATAAGAAAGGGGACCCGCTGGCCGCTGGATCGAAATGACCCGTTTCTTATGAGCGAGCGGGCACTGTAGGGCCCAAAAATCGGGTCCAAACTCATCTTCCCCCCAAAAAATGGCAGAAAAATACATGCGCGTCCCACGTGTGCGTGTGCGGCGTGGATAGATGGCCGTGTGTGTGACATTTGTTCACACTAATTTGTGGGCAATAATTATTGTTGTGCTCAGGATGGGATCCACCAAGGTAAAAGTAACAACACAAATTTCGGCTGAATTAAGCTAACCCGTGTGTAACGTTTTACCCCCATGTATGTCACTCGCGCTTGTGACCATACGCGTAACCCTTTACGCACTCTCGTCGCACATATGTACACGCGCGGGCACGGTATGCATTACATATCCACGAGATGTTCAAATGTAATATTGATCGTGCAAGCATGAAAATGTTCCGAAGTTCAAACAAACACCACCACAATAAACTAGGTGTCATGGCTGGCCTAGTTTTGCATATTTTCAACTGCGATATAATAACCTGTGTTGTAGCCATTGGCTTGGATGCACGCACGCATTCTCTTATGCATACTGCCGCACCAGTGATGCCGTAGCTTAATATCTATACTGTTCCAAATGGCATGCATCCGTTGTTGGAACTCGTCGAGATTTGCATAGTCGTGTAGGTGCAAATGGTACTCCAACCACGACCACACATTCTCGATGGGCATGAGGTCTTGCTTGGCCCTGTGCTGGCCAATCCAGCAATCGAATGCCCATTTCCACCAACGTATGGCGTGCGCGCTTGTGGCTCGAGCACTTATCCATGGCGCAACACCAATCAGCCTCGTGCGTGTTCTTGAAAACGGACTTGATTTCCGCCAGCAGCTCGTCTCGGAAAAGTTCAATCACTTCTTGCGCACACACACCCCTATATGGCACTTCTTTACCGCCCCGCATCTTCTTCATATACTTAGATCGGACACCCGTGGTGCCCGTCACTGCATGCAATGGTGCGCAACCCTCCCACGAAATGCCGCCATAAACATGGACTTGCTGATGACCTTGCGTTACAGGCTGCGCTATTGGATCGTCCTTGAACATCCAAAACCTGAAGCGGGTACCCTTAACCGCCGGCCTCATCACGGCGATCTTGCTGTCGATAAACATGTCATGCTTCCATCCCATTTCTCGGTGGCGTCGACAGAAGTCTAAGCGCGCTTCGGCATTCGGTGCGGCTATTGCGTGTTGCACCGATGCTCGACGATACACGAGTGATGGCGCTTCGTGCAGCCAACGTGTGATGGTACTAACTGCGACTGACTTTGTAATGCCATCCTTTTTCGCGCCAGGAACACGCTTGCTGAGCGGTCGCACGAGTGAGATGGCCGAAATCTATAATCGATGATATCCATGGAATCGCTATATCGGACTGCGATCGCAATGGAATCGCATGAATTCTAAGGACTTTGCGAAAAAAATATATATATATATATATTTTTTCAGGTTGAAATCGCCAAAAAACCGTTGTTTTTAGCTTGTTTTGGCGTTCTACACCATTACGCGGGTGAGGAGTGCAGCGATTCGTGGAATTGAGGGGTTTCACATATCACGTAATGAATCCTGATGGTCACCGCAATTTGAAATTTTGAAAAAAAATATTTTTTGGGCCCAAATCGGCCGAAAATCGCGTTTTTTGGCATGTTTTGGCCTGTCGCGGGCCTGTTTTGGCGTTCTACGCCACTCCGCGCGTGTGGAGTGCACATATTCGTGGAAATGAGGGTTTTCATATATCACCTAAGCACTCCTGATGGGAATCGCAATTTGAAATTTTGGAAAAAAAATATTTTTTTGGCCCAAATTTCAACAGAAATCGATTTTTTTGGCCTGTTTCGGCCTGTCGCGGGCCTGTTTTGGCGTTCTACGCCACTCTGCGCGTGTGGAGTGCACACATTCGTGGAAATGAGGGATTTCACATATCAACTAAGCACTCCTGATGGGAATCGCAATTTGAAATTTGGATAAAAAATATTTTTTTTGCCCAAATTTCAACAGAAATCGCGTTTTTTGCCTGTTTCGGCCTGTCGCGGGCCTATTTTGGCGTTCTACGCCACTCCGCGCGTGTGGAGTGCACATATTCGTGGAAATGAGGGTTTCCACATATCACCTAAGCACTCCTGATGGGAATCGCAATTTGAAATTTTTGAAAAAAATATTTTTTGGCCCAAATTTCAACAGAAATCGATTTTTTTTTCTGTTACGGCCTGTCGCGGGCCTGTTTTGGCGTTCCGCGCCACTCGGCGCGTGTGGCGTGCACACAATCGTGGAAATGAGGTTTTTCACATATCACTTAAACACTCCTGACGGGACTCGCAATTTGAAATTTACCCAAATCGATTACAGAATTCTTGTTATGTTGGCATATTTTGCGTGGGCCCTGTTGGGCGTTATGCACAACACGCCGAGAGTAGATGCTATTCAGCATGGTGTTGTTTGGGTTCTAAGATTCTAGTGATCTATCCTGCTGTGATAGTTATACTTCTTCACAACAACCCTAGGATGCGCTGGTGCTCAGCATCGGTCAACCTATACAACTCCTTACCGCGGTATTTGCGTCTGGTCAATGTCACTTCCACACACACGACATGATGCGAATATGTCAGACATTTCTTGGATGTGTCTATGTAGTACTCCTCGCAGCTTTCCTCATCCGCCCACTCATAGAATCGGCCTTCAACGACAAAATTCCCCCGGTGTAGCATTTACGCCCTCCCCACCAGGCGAGTAGTAGTCGTCTCGCATCCCATCCGCGTTGATCACCTGCTTCACCTCGCTCAACGCCTTCACCAAATAGTAGGGGTGATTAGGATCGCCCCCCGACAGCCTTGCAAAAGTGTTTCCTCGTGCAACCTTCCCACTCACGTCATCGCGGGCCTCCGCGACTCTTGTTCTGGTGCGCCGGGCATCAGATTCGGTTGCCTCAGTCAAGGTGAACTGCTCCCAGCTGTCCACGTGACTCCGGTACAGGCAACCCTCCGTGTCAGTGACGACATCGAGTTCGGTTGAAACCGTATACCGACGTACGGTTAATTTTCAGGCGACGCACTCGATACCGTCGGCTCTAGAAAAAATGCGATACCGTGTGACACCGTCACCGTCGGTTGAAATTGGGCAGCGCCCTCGGGGAAAACCATAATCGATGCGTGAATTTCCATGACGATACCGCAACCGTCGATTCAAATCGGGTTTCGATATCGGCCATGAAACCGATACCGTGGAAACCGATGGCATCAGTGTATGCGTGTACAATGCGACCGTTGCACCGAGGATGGCATGGCATTGGCTCCAGGCCCAAGCCGCCGTCAGCAAGGATTCGTCCCCTTCTTATCTATCGCTTGTTGTCTTTGCTGTGTTTGTGACACGCGACTAAGGTCTCTCAAATTCTAAGCCCACGTCACTCTTGCTCACTTATGAATTTGGTGCCTCTGCGCTGTTCGGACCAGTCTTCAAGCTGAGAAGTTAAATGAATATTTGCTGTGCTGTGATATTTCCTTAGCTGGCGAAAACCGCAGTTCACTCGAAATGTTCGAGGGAAATGCAATGACGATACCGAAACCGACGGTATACGTAACATCACGACGCCGCGAGAAACCGTAACCGATGATAACGAGTATGTCACGAACTCGAACACGTAAAGATGAAATAAGTGACGATACCGCACGGCATCGATACCGCCAAGACAGTTCGAGCCTCGATACCGTCGAGGACGATTTTGAACTCGATGTCGTCACTGCTCCGTGTCAGGTTGTGCCTTCGCGCACTGCGCGTAACAATAATCGCAATAGCATTGTCGGTCCCGCTTCAAGCCCACCAACAACCCCACCCCTGCACGCACCGAGTGTAACGCCAAAGTCCGGTCAACCGTGTCAAACCCAGGTCCAGAGATGTCCACGTCCTTGCCGTCAACCAGAAAGAAAAATCTTTGCCCGAACTGAACACCTCTGTCGCGAGCGCTATCCTTCGGCTTTTGCAACCTTTCCATGCAGAACTCGTACAAGCTTTTGGCGTCCGGTATTTTACAATGCCATTTGTCGGTTGTGGACATCACCGCCAAGCTCGCCTCATGCTTCACCGCTACTCCCATCGCGTCTTGCTCACCTCGTGCATGTGACGTCTCAAAGAAGTTGCGTTGTGTCGGGATGCCAAGATCTCGGGGCCACTCTGCCGACTCTTCCCGCCCGCTCTCCACCACGTCGGCAAATGCGGTTGCGCATTTGTTTTGTGCCGCACTACCATCCGCCCACTCATGCATGAATTTGGGGAGAGGTATGCCTCTCTTCACGAAGTACTCACTGACGATAAGTTTCCTCATATGTTGGATACCTCGGTGGGAGTGCGGCAAGGTGTCGCTAATGAGGTAGATCAGGTCCTTCACTGTTATTGGGTTGGCCTCGGTGGAAGTCTGACCATCCACGGAACCAACCGCGTGCCGCCATAACACACAACACAGCAGCGTTGCTTGCTTCACTATCTAGTGCAACGACTGAATTGCCCTGGGAATGTTCAGAGCGTGGTTCTCGCTGAAGTCAAACAATATGAGGCAGTGCCCCAAAGGCAAGCCCGCCTTGCACTTGTTGAACATTGTCATGGAGTGCGTGGCCATGAAACAGTGGTAGGCATACGGCTTCAAAAACCGACACGGTTGGGCAGCAGGCACACCGACCAACTTCTCCAACCTCCAACTCCCGTCCGCCGCTTTCCGCACAAACGTGCCCGAACACACACAATTTGGGGACTCCCCTGGGGCGTGGCCAAGGAGCAGAGCTTGCAGTTTTGCAAGCAGCTCACCAGCAGTGGTCGTCTTTTGGACGAACTGCACCCGGTGCTTTTTCTTCCCGTCCTCGTCCACTCCGATATGAACGTTCTCGTAGGTGTGCCAGTCCAGCGTGGCAGTGTTGGAAACCGCCGCCGGACACAACGACCAGTTTTGCAGCCCCCCGCACCGTTTGCAAGAACCCTCCAAGCAGGGCATGTCGTGGTGGTCCTCGTGCTCTCCGTTCGACCGCTGTCTTGGACACAGCAGCGATGCCGTGAAACCGGAGGTTGACCGTCCCACCTCCACTCGACCACACTTGAAGTCCGGGAAAGCAGGAAATGGTTTACGGGCAGACAGCCGTGCCCGAAGGCCTCCAACGCGAGGGCAACACGACGCGTCCGTGCACTTGCAGCCGGAGTGGCCCACCTCCTGGAAACGAGCATACGCCTCCACCACCAACCGCGTATCCTCGTGGTACCTGCAGCAGCAGGAAATGGTGTCCCTTCGGATGAGTCGTTGCACTTGCCTCGGCTTCCGAGTCTCAAAAGATCGGAGTTCGATCTTTTCGGCGGGAAACTTCTTCTTGAACTTGCGGAACACCTCCAACTGTGTCATTTCCAACCACTGCTTCGACACCTTCTCCACGCTTCCATCAATATGCCGCAGCTGGATCACGTCCCGTTTACACGTGGACACCCGACTGATCCCAGCACTCAGCCAGAAGGCTTGGATCTTGTGGGTCAGCTCCGCGCTTATAGCACGGTTGGACATGTGCAGGTTTTCCAGGACCAACCCTGCCAAAAGACCGGCATTAAGCCGTTGCGCTGTCCCAAGGGCAGCTCCCAACAGCAAGTTGCGGTGCCCAACGAGTCCATCCTTCACCACCTTCACATTTATCGCCAAGATGCTTGCAACAGCACCCTCAACACCCTCCACGTCTCTGCCAAATACCATCGCTGCGCCCGCCATGCGCGTGGCAGCGTTCTGCCTGGAACCATAGCCAGCTAGAGCGGCGAACGATGCCCGCAAGCTCGACACGATCGTTCCTCCTACGCGATCCTCCTCTGACAGAAATCTTAGCCGCACAGCTTCTATCTCTTCCGCGGGTAAGGTGCGCACAAAGTTCGAGAGCGCCCCACCAATAAGATGCGGCTTGTTCATGAAAACCTCCTTGAGCTTGTCGTTCCAGTGTGCTTTACTTCCATCAGGCACCGGACAACCCACCGCCGAGGCTCCTGCGGAGGCTGCTATGGCGCCTAAGGGACCCAGCGTCGATTTTCCCCGTGCTTGAGGCGCATAGACCTCCACCGCGTCCTTGCCCAAGTCTAAACGCTTCCTAGATCGAGCTTCCCTCCTTCGCACATTCTGATCAAGGCGCCTTTTCTTAACGGTACTGGTAGGTGTGGGCGCATTCCTCGCATTCCTCCCAACCCCTCCTGCCTGCAGCACGCTAGGATCTCTGCTCGGTTTATTCCCATTTAACACATTCCATTTATCGACGAACTCCGAGATCTGCCCCGCTAGTTCTGTTGCATGATCCACATTCGTTGGTGCAAAAGGAAACTCCAAAGGCAAGTTCCGCGCCATGTCGCCGAGGCTCATGAGCCATGGCAATACATCCACAAGGTAAGAAGGAGGAGGCATCCCTTTTCGAAAAACGCCACTCATAAGCGGCAAACATGTAAGGAGTCTACGGGCGAAAGCACGCCTTTAATAAACATATTTGCATGTCTGAACTTTTAATGAACGGACTCCCACATGCATCAGGAATATGAATAGTCCTTTCACGAAAAGTATCCGTAGCGTAAGTATCGCCCCCAAGATGGAATGACTGTTCGATCGTGGGGGCGATTCGCCATTTCTTGATTTATCACCCGGACATGTCAAATTTGACGTAGCGTGTGTATCGCACCCACGATCAACTGCTGCGTCGATCGTGCGGGCGATTCATAAATTTCGATTCAAGAATCGATCGTGTAATGATTTATCACCCGGACATGTCATATTTCACGTGGCGTGTGTATCGCACCCACGATCAACCAATTCGTCGATCCTGCGGGCGATTCATAAATTTCGATTCAAGATTCGATCGTGTAATGATTTATCACCCGGACATGTCATATTTCACGTGGCGCGTGTATCGCACCCACGATTAGGTGATGGGCTGATCGGGAGGGCGATAATGCATATCAGACAATTTAATTGAAATTCCGTCACGACACCGTAAGCATGTCAGGCCAAAAGTCCGATACCTGCTCACAGGAAGCTCGAATCGGCATGTCGGTTCGCCCACACGATCAAAAGATGGGATGATCGGGAAGGCGATAATGTATATCAGAGCCCTCCCCCGACATCTTACAACTGAACGAGACCCCTAAAAACCGTAAGCATGTCGGACCAAAAGTGCGATACCTGCTCACTGAGAGCTCGAGTGCTTGTAACGGTAACGCCAACCTGCAAACTGTACGCTATCTGCGACCATAGCACTTTCTTCGCGTGTTTTCGTTGCGCAATTGACGTTTGGATCGAGGACGAAGGCATTGACGGTTACTTTGGTATAAATTGGGAGCTAATATTCTAATAATGAAGCAGAACAGATTCACCTATGCAGCAGCGGTTGGGGCAGCCGTGCCAAACGGTTTAAGGCGCCGGCATCCTAAGTCAGATCGGGAAATGGTGGAAGGTGGTGCCGAGAGTGAAGGAGTACCCGCCTGCAATGTGCAAGGGTGCCCCCATCCCGACGACTCGTTGGATCGAACGAGGCTGGCGTTGGCGACCTGCGACATGTGCTCCGACTCCTTCCACGTTGGGTGCGCGTCGCGCCAGCGCACACCGTCAGGGGAAAAGCGGTTTCCAGGGGAATGCGGGCGCTGCGGGATCCTGGCCCGCCTGTTCTGCCTCTTTTGCGGAATGGGTTCGGAGAATCACTTCCCAGTGCTTGTTACCTGCGCGACCTGCCAGCGCGGGTTCCACAAGAACTGCCGAAAATCCGGACACAGCAATCCGGACACATGCGGGCGCCATCTCTGCGTTGGACAGCCTCCTGTCAAATGGGCGTGCACGGCCTCGCCGAACCCTGATGATGGGCAGGCTGCTGCGGACACTGGTGCTGCTGCTGCCAGCGCGGAGAAGGCTGAGGGAATGACAGCGCAGCAGCAGGCTGCTGGAAACATGGACGAAGCTCAGTTACAGGAGGCGCCCACGTTCGCAGCAGTAGTTCGCGCAGAACCAGGAGGCGGGCTGGTGGAGAAGCATAAGTTGTCGCTAATTTCTAAGAAGGAGGCAGGCGATGCCGACGCAGCGGATCCTGGCCCTGAGGTGGAAAATGAGGCAGATGCAGAGCAGGGCACAGCTGCCGCGGCGGCCCCTCTGGAGGTGCCAGGAACAGAGCAGGGCACGGCTGCTGTAGAGACGCCTGCTGTCGTCGACGTGCCTGCTGTGAAGGCCCCGGTTTCACAGGACATGCCTGCTGTGGAGGCCCCTGATCCTCAGCACAAGTCTGCTGAGGATCAGCCAGTTGCAGAGCAGGGCACGGCTGCTGCAGAGACGCCTGCTGCCGTGGACGTGCCTGCTGTGGAGGCCCCAGTTTCAAAGCATCAGTCCGCTGGGGAGGTGCCAGATACAGAGGAGGGCAAAGATGCTGGAGAGACGCCTGCTCCTAAGGTGCCTGCTGCGGAGGGGGCAAAGAATGCGGAGGAGCAGCCTCACTTTACAAAAGGCGTGCTGCTGGACGAGCACTGGAGGCACAGGCTTGCAGAGGGTGGGTATTGTGTCGGTCAATTGCAGGACACGATATCGGCTAAGGCTCTGGTTGCAGAGTTCCAGAAGGATTTGGCTCCGAGCTCCGTGTTCAGAAACAACTTCAGGGCGTTCAAGAAGAAGGCCAATGGGGAGCTGGACACCCTGAAGGACGGGAAGAGGTGGATCGGGAACCTGGTGGAGGGCACGCCGTTTTACAAACGGTTTGAACAGGTGGCTGAGGACGTCATAGCTGCGGTGGGGGACAAGTTCGGGAAGCTGGAGGTGCCGAAAGGTGACATGGCGCGAACCGCCCTGCTCACCTACCCGCAGGCGTTGGTTCAGGAGAAGCATCGGGACTATGGTGCGCTGTCCGTCATGCTAGTCCTGACGGACATGTACCCCTTTACGGTGTACCCCCAGTCGCATAAGTTGGGGGATGGGGCCACCCTGGACAGCCTTCGGCCGGTGACCTGCTTCCTGCCGGCAAAGAGCGTGGTGATCTTCGACGGCAGGCTAATCCACAACGCGGTGGAGATGCACTGTGGAACTTTTCGTGCGTCGGCGCACACCTACATTACAGCGGTGGAAGACCTCTTTCCGGAAAACACCACTTTTCCAGTCTCTGGATCCGCCACCATAACTGGGTCGCCCTGGGAGTTTGTGGTTGGGCATGACCCTTGCAGAAGAAAGCATTATGACTCGCAAGGAATTGAGCGAGCCACTACCTCGGAGCCTTCCCAGGCAATGACTGCCCTGGAGCGGGAGATCGCTCGACTTCGCGAACGCGATCAATGAGGTTGACGAGGATATGGGGAGGAGTGTGGTGCTTGGGGAGCCACAGGAGTATGATGCGTGCCTGGCGTTGCGGGAGCTTCTGAGGGATACGGTGGCTTTTGGGAGGGTTGTGTACCACGAACAGCACAAGGAGGTGGTCTGGATTGGTGGCCCCATCGTGAAGCCAAGGGAAGGTGCAAAACAAGGGACGGCATGCTGGGTATATGGGCCGTGGCTTGTGGCGGATCCAGTGGGGAGTAAGATTCCGCGGAGGAGGGTGCTGTTCCGCGCTACGGCGTTGAACAGCAAGCTAAGTTTGCTAACACAAGCCAGGGATTGGGAGGTGAAGCACTACGACAACATCAACGCGGAAGGAGGCTTTTTTGATGAGGCATACAATTCCTTTAAGCACGGTCTGGTGGAGGAGGGGGTGATTCGGGTGATGAAAAGTTTGCAGGCATATGGGAAGGGGCATGCGGAGACGTTGACCGGCGAGTTGAAGCCGCCGGTGACTGCAGCAGCAGCAGCAGCAGCAGCAGCAGAAGCGGAGAAGAAGGAGAAGGAGAAGAAGGAGAAGGCTGCAGCAGCGGAGAGGGAGAAGGAGAAGAAGGAGAAGGCTGCAGCAGCGGAGAGGGAGAAGGAGAAGAAGGAGAAGGCTGCAGCAGCGGAGAGGGAGAAGGCGAGGAAAGAGAAGGCTGCAGCAGCGGAGAGGGAGAAGGCGAAGAAAGAGAAGGCTGCAGCAGCGGAGAGGGAGAAGGCGAAGAAGCTCCGGGCGGAAACCCTGTCTGGGATAAAGATGGCATTGGCAATTCCTCGGGGGACTAAGCGTGGACGGGGAGGTAGCCCCGCGGGCACTGAGACCCCTGTTTGGGGTAAAGGACCGGAGCCAGGCACCAGGGGGAAGGCGCGGAGGACAGGCGCTGAGGGGAACATCTCCGAGACTCTCCCCGCGTTCGGCTCCACTCAGAGAGTGCCTGAGGTTTGTGACCCACTGCAGTCTTTGAGACGAACGCGCTCGCAGCAGGCAGCGGCGGCAGCAGTGGAGGGTGGCTCCGACAGGAAACGCAGGGGCCCTTGTCCAGTTCATGGCCCTCGTGCTGCACAGTCGGAGCCGGACGAATTGTCGGACACGGACACGGAGCAGGCAGAAGCAAGCATACCAAGAGGGCTGTTGTCTGCGCGAGCCCCGCGGGCATTGGAGGAGCTGGATACGCAGGTGGGTACTCCTTCAGGGCCTTTCGAGCACTCCCCTGGGGGAGTGCTCGATCCCCTGAACCTCTTCAACGATTCAGTGGGCCGCAACACGCCCATTGACAGCCGGATGCATCATCATAGTGCAGACGCCGCGGAGCTGTTTAACAGGGAGCGCGCGGCGACGGGGAGCCTGACGACGGACTTGGCCAGGCCACAGTCGGAAGGTTGGGAGGGGCGAAGGGAGGTGACACCGAGCTCAGCTGAACCTCCGGTGTTGGCGTCGAAGGCCCGTCAGGCGGAGATTGCCGAGTTGGAGGCTCGGGTGAGGATCCAGGCCTTGAAGATGCAGTTGGCGCAGGGGGCAGCCGCCTTGGCCCAGGCAGGGATTGCGTCGGCTGCCTCCCCAGGGCCGGAGGTAGGTGCCACGGCAGCTGCCACGGCAGTAGCACCGCAGGCGGCGGCCACGGCAGCAGCACCGCAGGCGGCGGCCACGGCAGCAGCACCGCCTGCAGCGGCCACCGCAGCAGCACCGCCTGCAGCGGCCACCGCAGCAGCACCGCCTGCGGCTGCCACCGCAGCAGCACCGCCTGCAGCTGCCACCGCAACAGCACCGTCCGCAGCTGCCACCGCAACAGCACCGTCCGCAGCTGCACCGTCAAGACCCGCGCTCTTCCACGCGCCCAGCTCCCCTGGTGAGACTGCTCCGCCGGAGATGCCATATGAGTGGGTGTATGGTGGGGTTTATTATAACTCGGATGCCGTACCTCCCCAACATCACGGGCGCGCCCTCCCCGCCCTCCCCCAGTACCCACCCATGATGCTGGGGCTGGACCCGTATGCTGCGCAGACCCCGTATGCGCAGACCTATCGGGCACCCCACGGCCGTGCGGCCCATGATGCCATGCCAGGTTATGCGTTGGCGGTGCAGCAGCAGTACCCTGAGCAGCTGGTCACGATGCCTTTACGGCAGGCGATGAGGCTGAATGCAGCCTTGTCAAGGCAGCTTCCGCCTGAGTGGTCCTCACAGCCGCGGCAATCATGGGACCCGTTTTATGGACCTGGCATGGGCCGCCCCTAGATCTGGTTAAATTGGAGCCTGTGCATCAGCCTAAAAAGCATGTGAAGCTGTGAATCAGCCTAGAGAAGATATTCCAAAAAGAGATTTTCTCTCACACACTTAAAAGCATGTAAAAAGAAAGCTATTTTTATTGAAATGCTATGCAGTGTGCCTATTGGCAATGAGATGTGAAGAGCAAAAGAAATGCAAATGTTTCCTGAAAAGTGTTAGGTTATGGGCCAAAGCACGCTTCCATTGTGCTCCAGCAAATTGTTATCCAAATAACAAATTACATTCATGTTTTGATAATGACAGGCTTGTGTTCCTCGTGATGGCAACTCGTATGCAATTACAAATTTCTAACTGAAACAGGCCTGGAGACCACGAATATGCACACTTCGCACCCATGAGTATATAATATACGTACATATAGAACGCCAAAACAGGCCCGCAACTGGCCGAAACAGGCAAAAAAATCGATTTCTGTTGAAATTTGGGCAAAAAAAAAAAATTCTCCAAAATTTCAAATTGCGATTCCCATCAGGAGTGCTTAGGTGATATGTGAAAACCCTCATTTCCACGAATATGTGCACTCCACACGCGCCGAGTGACGTAGAACGCCAAAACAGGCCCGCGACAGGCCGAAACAGGCAAAAAAATCGATTTCTGTTGAAATTTGGGCCAAAAAAATATTTTTTTTCCAAAATTTCAAATTGCGATTCCCATCAGGAGTGCTTAGGTGATATGTGAAAACCCTCATTTCCACGAATATGTGCACTCCACACGCGCCGAGTGGCGTAGAACGCCAAAACAGGCCCGCGACAGGCCGAAACAGGCAAAAAATCGCGATTTTCGGCCGATTTGAGCCAAAAAAAAAAAAATCCAAAATTTCAAATTGCGGTGACCATCAGGATTAATTACCGGACATCGGAAACCCATCAATTCCACGAATCGCTGCACTCCTCACCCGCGTAATGGAGTAGAACGCCAAATCAAGCTAAAAACAACGGTTTTTCGGCGATTTCACCCTGAAAAAAATATTTTTTTTGGAAAATGAAAAAAAGTTGTATTTTTTAAATTCCTGCGATTCCACAGCGATTACATTACATCATAGAATTATTCCATTATAGTTGTGACACATACTTAAGCCATTCTCACTCGTGCGACGGCTCTGCTCAAACGTCTCGCGCTTTGGCCGGCTACTAGGCCTCGTCTCCCTTTACGTACCACCACTTGTTTTTTCAAAGCCTGCTTATCCTCGTCTTTCGCTAGAGGTGGTCGACCGGGACGCTGAGCATCGATCACATCTTCGGTTGTTTTGTAAAGTTGGATAGCATGTTGCTCGACATCCTTGGAGTGCCCAGTCTCCTTCACGAGTCGTGTAACCCAATCCTTGTCGCCCTCCGTTTTGCGCCATTCAACTATCACTTGCCATCGTTTACCTATCATGCTTTTAATGGGCGTCTTCTTTAGTGTCGCCATGGCGTGGAACCACTATATTGGCGAGCAAGTCGTACTTAAAAATGAATTATGTGTTGGGTGGCCACATCCCGGCGGTTTTCAATAAAGTGTTTATTGCAAGTAGGGTGCGCCACTAGGCGTTGCATGATGTGACCCACATGTGTATTCCATCAGTGTATTGCAAAATTCGGTCCCATGCATCGGGAGTGGGGCGCAACATGGTATATTTTTAGGTTTTTGCACGATTGGCTTCAGCTTATACATTAAATGAAGCACGCACCGGTGGCATTTCGTGGCGCTCCTGTGCCGCTATTATGGACTATAAATAGTATGCTTCGACCCTGATTAATGATTGAGAATCGCCCTCCGATTTTGCAACGTTTTAACCCCCTGGATGTCACTCGCGCTTGTGACCATACGCGTAACCCTTTACGCACTCTTGTCGCACATATGTACACGCGCGGGCACGGTATGCATTACATATCCACGAGATGTTCAAATGTAATATTGATCGTGCAAGCATGAAAATGTTCCGAAGTTCAAACAAACACCACCACAATAAACTAGGTGTCATGGCTGGCCTAGTTTTGCATATTTTCAACTGCGATATAATAACCTGTGTTGTAGCCATTGGCTTGGATGCACGCACGCATTCTCTTATGCATACTGCCGCACCAGTGATGCCGTAGCTTAATATCTATACTGTTCCAAATGGCATGCATCCGTTGTTGGAACTCGTCGAGATTTGCATAGTCGTGTAGGTGCAAATGGTACTCCAACCACGACCACACATTCTCGATGGGCATGAGGTCTTGCTTGGCCCTGTGCTGGCCAATCCAGCAATCGAATGCCCATTTCCACCAACGTATGGCGTGCGCGCTTGTGGCTCGAGCACTTATCCATGGCGCAACACCAATCAGCCTCGTGCGTGTTCTTGAAAACGGACTTGATTTCCGCCAGCAGCTCGTCTCGGAAAAGTTCAATCACTTCTTGCGCACACACACCCCTATATGGCACTTCTTTACCGCCCCGCATCTTCTTCATATACTTAGATCGGACACCCGTGGTGCCCGTCACTGCATGCAATGGTGCGCAACCCTCCCACGAAATGCCGCCATAAACATGGACTTGCTGATGACCTTGCGTTACAGGCTGCGCTATTGGATCGTCCTTGAACATCCAAAACCTGAAGCGGGTACCCTTAACCGCCGGCCTCATCACGGCGATCTTGCTGTCGATAAACATGTCATGCTTCCATCCCATTTCTCGGTGGCGTCGACAGAAGTCTAAGCGCGCTTCGGCATTCGGTGCGGCTATTGCGTGTTGCACCGATGCTCGACGATACACGAGTGATGGCGCTTCGTGCAGCCAACGTGTGATGGTACTAACTGCGACTGACTTTGTAATGCCATCCTTTTTCGCGCCAGGAACACGCTTGCTCAAACGTCTCGCGCTTTGGCCGGCTACTAGGCCTCGTCTCCCTTTACGTACCACCACTTGTTTTTTCAAAGCCTGCTTATCCTCGTCTTTCGCTAGAGGTGGTCGACCGGGACGCTTAGCATCGATCACATCTTCGCTTGTTTTGTAAAGTTGGATAGCATGTTGCACGACATCCTTGGAGTGCCCAGTCTCCTTCACGAGTCGTGTAACCCAATCCTTGTCGCCCTCCGTTTTGCGCCATTCAACTATCACTTGCCATCGTTTACCTATCGTGCTTTTAATGGGCGTCTTCTTTAGTGTCGCCATGGGGTGGAACCACTATATTGGCGAGCAAGACGTACTTAAAAATGAATTATGTGTTGGGTGGCCACATCCCGGCGGTTTTCAATAAAGCGTTTATTGCAAGTAGGGTGCGCCACTGGGCGTTGCATGATGTGACCCACATGTGTATTCCATCCGTGTATTGTGAAATTTGGTCCCATGCATCGGGAGTGGGGCGCAACATGGTATATTTTTAGGTTTTTGCACGATTGGCTTCAGCTTATACATTAAATGAAGCACGCACCGGTGGCATTTCGTGGCGCTCCTGTGCCGCTATTATGGACTATAAATAGTATGCTTCGACCCGGATTAATGATTGAGAATCGCCCTCCGCAAAGTCGAGGGGGTATAACTCCACTATCTGTAGCATAAATCAGCCATCATGTTTATTCGCCTCCTCCGTCCCGCGCACATGACTTGGATGCGATAACCCTTCTCCCATAAGTCGGGTAGTGCACTCGGAGGACGTACATATAAGCACCCGCAAAGTTCCCACCAGGGAACCGGCAGGGGTTCGGCTTTGGGGCTTTGGGGCGACGGGCGATGGGGGGTGGGACACCCCTTACACTGGGGGGGGCATAAATCTCCGGAATAAATTTTGCCGCCCACTGTCCTTTACACATATCCATAGGGGTAGGCTCTATAGGCGCATGGTAGCTCGTGGCTTGAGCCTGCACTTAGGCAGAGGTGCGAAGTGGTTGGCCTTGTGATTTGTCACCCATGAATTTTTATCGACCCCCCTCCCACCATGACATCACGTTGATATACACAAACTCTGGGAAAGTTGTATACGTACGTGTGCGTGTGCGTCACGCACACATAGACATATGCATGCTGGACGCATGGTACTCTTACCAAAAATCGAGCTATCCACTTTTGGAAAAGTGGGTCTACGGGGAAAAGGCGAGTGGTGGAAGATGATTCCCTAGTAGGGCCCAAAAATCGGGTCCAACCCAATCCTTGTCGCCCTCCGTTTTGCGCCATTCAACTATCACTTGCCATCGTTTACCTATCGTGCTTTTAATGGGCGTCTTCTTTAGTGTCGCCATGGCGTGGAATCACTATATTGGCGAGCAAGTCGTACTTAAAAATGAATTATGTGTTGGGTGGCCACATCCCGGCGGTTTTCAATAAAGCGTTTATTGCAAGTAGGGTGCGCCACTGGGCGTTGCATGATGTGACCCACATGTGTATTCCATCAGTGTATTGTGAAATTTGGTCCAATGCATCGGATAGTGGGGCGCAACATGGTATATTTTTAGGTTTTTGCACGATTGGCTTCAACTTATACATTAAATGAAGAACGCACCGGTGGTATTTCGTGGCGCTCATGTGCCGCTATTATGGACTATAAATAGTATGCCTCGACCCTGATTAATGATTGAGAATCGCCCTCCGCAAAGTCGAGGGGGTATAACTCCACTATCTGTAGCATAAATCAGCCATCATGTTTATTTGCCTCCTCCCGCGCACATGACTTGGATGCGATAACCCTTCTCCCATAAGTCGGGTAGTGCACTCGGAGGACGTACATATAAGCACCCGCAAAGTTCCCGCCAGGGAACCGGCAGGGGTTCGGCTTTGGGGCTTTGGGGCGACGGGCGATGGGGGGTGGGACACCCCTTACACTGGGGGGCCATAAATCTCCGGAATAAATTTTGCCGCCCACTGTCCTTTACACATATCCATAGGGGTAGGCTCTATAGGCGCATGGTAGCTCGTGGCTTGAGCCTGCACTTAGGCATCCCGTGACAGTTTCGGGCCTTGAAAAGGAAGCTTGGAAACAATTGAGGCCTTCTTGAATACAGACTTGCAAATGCACTTAACCTAGCTAGTAACTTTCTGACTTGATTCAGTATATAGTATATAGTAAAAATAAGTTTCGTCACGATCGAATTCGGTTCGATAATACGATAGAATATATAGCATACATTACCACCGGCTACATTAAAGCCTTTGTGGGACATACGGTAGGCGTCATGCAACGCTTAGAATCCTTTAATAAATGAATATACTCGCACGCCTGGTAGCCGTGGAGCGTTGTCTTTTGCTTTATTGTAAAAAGCCTACCGTTAGGAGCCAGCGTTGGCGCATGCCCTTCAAGCTGAGCTGAAAAAGGGTCCTTAGGATTCCAGATGTAGGATGGCCGGTAGGCCTGATGTACATTGCTTTCTTGTGGCACCTCTCTCTCTCGGGAGGAGGTGGTGTCACGGGGAGACTGCCTCCCCCCCCCACCATAAGGTGGTGGCCTATCTCCTACCGCCCCCCCTCGGAGAACCGCGTCACACGCCGCCCGCTGCGTTTGTCTCGGCAGTCATTGCACTTGCATAAAACGCCTAAGTATTCTATGCAATGTATCTTAGTTTCACCGAGAGTTCCAATGCTTCCACCTGTGCACTGCCGTGTATATATATCCTTATATATATATATATATCCCACCGACCGCGGAATCACCTTCGCCATTAAAAACTTAGAACATTCAAGGGAAATTGAATTTTAGAGTTGCTGGTCTAAGCATATAAGTTAAGATATTCTAAAACAACTTTTTTTAGTAGTTAATTAGAAAGTTTCATAAAGAATAGATTCAAAGTGTAAATGTGTGAGCTTCGAAATTGCATAGTGTCATCTTTCAAAAAGTTATTAGAAAGAAAAAAAAGTTTTCACCGATGGTGCCTGGGCGACTAACCAAAAGTTCCTTCTGTACTTTTCTGCTAGAAGTTTCACTTCCAAATACCTGACAAAAACCCTAAATCCCCCTAACTCAGCTCTCTGAAGTCTTGACACAAAGGTATCATTTAGTGGTACGTCAAGGTTAACAAGAGCCCTCAACTCATAAAACTATAACTTTATTTTCAAGTGCATCGAACAATTAAAGGTCACAAAAGCATATTTGCCTTGTTAGGGGGCACGTCCGATCCATCTCCAACTAAAATATCCAAGAAATTTGTTGAAGATTTGTTGAAGTACTTTCCAATGGCGGAGTATGTCCCTCCACGACCTCTTGATTTATTGATATCCAGAGAATGGTGCTAGTTCCTACTTGGGCTCGACGATATTTGTTGCTGGGAACGTGCACAGCAAGAACGGAGTATGCTTTAGAAGTTGTTCACTGTTCATTTAGTGTTTCGTCCCTGGCATCGCTTAAGTGCCACAGGAACCGAGCAAATTGTAGATCAACCCGCGCCGACCTCCTCGAAACTATACGTGATACACCCCCTTTCCGGACGGGATGCATACATCATCTACGCTTCAAGACAGGGAACGGCCATTTGGGTGTAAATATGGGCTTTGCTTGTTGACAAAAACCATGTCTGAGGTTTCCCAATGAACGAGCTCGAAACCTTTGGCGTACATGAAACTTGCCTCCCGACTTTCCAGCTCCGGGTTATTGTGACGCTCTCTTAAAACCACATCAATGAATATTTCATCCCAGTTCAAATGCCGAAGAACGCTAATCTCACATCCTTCGCAGTCTGCACTTAATAAGTGAACTCGCGACTTCCCCAGCTTTCTCAATTCAGAGTTAAGATTGTAACACTGTACTGGAGCTTCTTTTATGCTGGCTCTCCCTGACGCAACGACTGAATTGATGTGGTCCAAATGCCCTTTTTTTTGTAGATCGCTCTTAAAGCCGCTCCAACCCAGAAGCTCACCATCAAGGTGTATAAACGTTTCCATCCCTTCGCCATCACAAAGAGCACCGTGAAAGGCTTTGCTTTTCGGTCTATGTGTAGAAAGCTTCAGGTATTCACTAAAAACTGGCTCGACAAGAATACCCTGCCAGCCTAGTCGCGTCTCAAAA
The DNA here is from genome assembly GCA_001247695.2 of Cymbomonas tetramitiformis. Classification (NCBI taxonomy): domain Eukaryota; kingdom Viridiplantae; phylum Chlorophyta; class Pyramimonadophyceae; order Pyramimonadales; family Pyramimonadaceae; genus Cymbomonas; species Cymbomonas tetramitiformis. Next base: position 24,654 of record LGRX02035252.1, on the reverse strand, counting down.
AAATACGAGTTCGAATGAGCAATGCCATCACGTGCACCAAACTCAACGAAGAAACCTTCTGGCTCCGAAAAGTTGGAGAAAAACTTGTGGAATGTCCACTCATCCTGTCCATACTCGCTGTGAAAGCCTTTGTCCATGCGATCGGCTGACCCTATCTCGTGCGGCCGGTGGGGAGCCGTAGAGCATGCAGCAGGGGGCACCCAGCCAGATCGGGCGCACCAGCGGGCGGTGTCAGATTGGTGGCTTTCTCCCGAGGGCAGAGCCGTGAGCATTGAAGCTGGGGTACTGCTGGAAAAGTAGCCAAAGCTACCCAAGAAAAACGAAAAGGCAGATATGCCAAGCACCTGGAATGATGAAAAGAGTTTCGCGTCAGGACGTAAGTATTTAGTTTGGCCGCCCATGGTGGTTATCACAAGTTCTTAACTACCTGTATCCGTCTTTCTCCCAAACGTTGCAGACCCTCTACTCTGGAACTGTATCGAGCAGAGGGTTACCTGATGACAAAACTCAGAAATATACAGTAAAGACCCACCTATAAGAAAACAGGGCTGTGGGGGTAGCGGCTGGCTTCTTAATTTCGAGGGGCTCCGTTTCACAGGTAGCGACGTTCATTTTCTAGATTTGGCACAGATTCTGCCTAATCGGATGGCTCCAAAACACCGATTTTTTCTTAATCGCGGTGCAGATTTCGTATGTGAATCATCCAGCGTCGGATTTTCTTAAACAAGCCTTCTACGATTTCACGATTCAGCAAAAAGTAGCGGCCACTTTCTTAAACAGGTGTTTTCACCCCGAGACAAAGCTTTCAAACAACGAACCATGGACCCGACAGTCAAAAGTCAATTACGGCGTCTAAAACCGATGATCGATGCGGACGATGTGGACGAGATGGAGCGTGCAATGTATTGGACACCTTTTGGCATGCGCAAGGTGGTGGACACCCCTGCGTTTGATAAGACCCTTGTGAAGGTTGCCATCCTCTTCAAGTGGGAACACGTAGGGTGGCAGCTAGGGCGCATCCGCAAGAAGCTGCCTGGAAATAATCAGAGGTACAATTTCCAAGTGTACTATGCATGCGAGGATCGTGTGGCGAAGCACAATTTGGTTGCTGACACGTATGTAGGAGGTACAGCAGATGCAGATATCGATGATGCACCTGAAGGCTCCTGGGTAGCCGCTTTCGCTGTTGATAAGTAGATGTACAGTAATGTTCCCTATACAAGTATTATGGAACGTGATATTTCAAATCTGAAATGAACTAATAATGCATCGTGAATTTGTGATTGCCAGTTAATTTCCCCATGTGCACATTATAACGTTTGATGCTATTAAAAATCGTTTATTACAAACGCCAAAAGGGGAGGGTGCTTACTAAGGCCGATCCTAAATCCGATCCCTGGGTATTTTTGTAAATTTCACGTGAATGCACTATGCCGACTTTCTTAAAATTGACAGAAATACACACTTGCCTGTAGAAATCTAGCGTGTATTTTCTTAAATCGTGCCATAATTTTGCTCAAATCCTAGCGGCTAGGGACTTTCTAAATTCCGACACTTTCTTAAAATTTTCTGAAAAATCCAGCGGCTGTTTTCTTATAGGTGGGTTTTCTTATAGGTGGGTCTTTACTGTAGGCGATTAGCTCTATCGTTAATCGTATGACGGTCCGGTTTTTTTCAGCCTGGCGACCCACGTACAATCGGTCATCTGAAATACTCATACTTACTCTGGAACCCGAGTCTCCGGACCGAAATAGCGCGAATATTACTTAGGGTTTGTAACGCAGATTGAGCTTATGGGCGTCCGGAGACGAGCTCCACAATCATCAAGTAACGCAGCCCTCGAATCGAATCGCGGGTAGCCGCGCGAAGCGCGGCTCGTCTAAACTCTGGGGACGAGAGTAACTCATACTGGTACAAATCTGCCCATTTCAGGCAACGGAGCCGCGTCATCGGAAATTCAGGGTTTGGGCTGATTTTTGATGCACCGAATGATTTTTCCTGGCCGCAAAATTTCATCTTTGCTTACGGGCCTTTCCAGACCTACTAGTATGCGTCTAAGGAAGCATACTGGCGGGTCCTTGCTGCTCAGTTGTTGTCTTGTAACAAGAACTGAGGAAAATCTTAGAATGGCGTGTGATTTGACTCGCTCATACAACCCTCGGAACGCTCAATCGAGCATCCGCTACTGGAATATCCCGGTTCAAGATATCGGACAATCAGTGAACCAATATAGATAAAACTCCTATAAGAAATAAACCCTAAGCTAGATATACCCGGAACGGTCACGGAGTCGGAACGGTCTCGAGTCTAGCTACCTGTGACACTCGGTGTGTCACAGCACGGGCTTACGGATCAGTCACGGTCCAGTGTTGGCTACCTAGGAATCTGTCATAGGGGCCTGCACCGGGACTCCCGGTCAGGGCTGCCTATACAGATTTCAGCACACCACCCCAGCACTGTGGGTGGTGACTGACAGGTAAGTCAGAGAAGTCAAGATAAGTTAGGGTAGGAGCTAGGGTGACAAACCTAACTGCTAATTCAACTGTGCTATTCTGATACACAAATTGAAACCCTCTAGCCGGCACAAGTGCAGAAACATACAGGTACTCAGGTCCTGCTAAACTACTGAAAAGCACTGTGGCAGCAAACCAGATTGAAGATTGTAGATGTCAAAGCAAAGCATAAACCAAATTGAAGACCATGTTGAGGTCAAAGCACATCTCAGTACACCACCAGAAAGTGGTGCACTGCCAGAGCCAGAAGTAAAGCTACTCGGGGTCAAAGTCCAGAGGAGCACCGTCACCACAATGTCCACGGTAGTAGCTTGCAGCACTGCTCTCCAGTGGGTCAGGCGGCCGGTGAACCACCGTCGCAGCACCCAGGGAGTGCAGTACTGCATCCAGAGTGACGGGGTCCAGCTCGGATATACCGGGGTAGATGCATAAGTCTCCCCTGCACAACACAGGCTGCGGTGCAGCCCGATCCGATACCTGCACAGAGTCGATGTCATTGGCCGCCGTGTAGGCGGCAGTTCCCACTCCCATGATCGAGATCAAAAGAAAGAGAGAGACAAAGTAATGAAATCCCCACGGGCCCGCGTGTGCGGGGAAGCCCCATGGCGGCTTGCCACAACCGTAGGTGCGGGATGCACCACCAGACTGAGGCACGTGGGTCGCGGACTCCGTGTCAGGGTTATGACCGATGACATATGTGTCATACATGTCATACGTGTCATACCTGTCATACATGTCATGTCATGTCATGTCATATATTATTATGACAGTCGGTCGTGTCATAGTCGCGTCATACATTTATGACAGTCGTCAGTACGGTCGACGATGACTGTACATGTCGCCAGATGATTATGTCATATCATCAGGCATCCCTGTCATCGAGAGTTCATATGTCGAACTCGAAGATGGCAAAGCAAAGATACATCTTGGAAACAAACCAAGAATCATCTTTAGCTTTCAGCATGCGCGGAACTCGCATGTACAACATGAACAAACTAGTCGTTATTACCATGCTGGTCGTTCAACCTACGTCTCGGGTTCACAACCCAATGGCGGTACCATCTAAGATGATGGGTGACGTAGGTATAAAAGTGAGGAAGCGTTGTGCTTCAGCAGATCTTCTACGGAGACTGCAACTCACAACCCGCTCATAAGCTGTGCACGTGTTACTGTTCAATAACACTGCACTATCTTATTATATCATATATTTCTTAAGGCTCGCGTCAGCGTCCTTATCATTGGTATTCGATCGTTAAGGCGAGAAACGAGAACTCAAGTGTGAGTGCAGCGTAGATATCAATAATTTTGTGTATGCAGGTTGCGGAGCGCGAGTAATATCTGGCGTCGCGATCGCATAAACATTGATATACTGCATATACTGACCGCTGTATAAGCGAAGATAGTGCGCGAGGATATATCGACGCATTCGCATTCGCAGATCGTATACAGCAGCTGATCGTCACCTATACTGCGCGACAAGGTGTGCATGCGGCATACATGCGCGCAGTGATCATATGTATGCGCATATACGATTCGCAGCTGTACAAAAATTCGCAAATGAGATGCGGACGCAGAAATCATCAGCGGAATCAGTATCCGCGCGAAAATTAGCACTCGTATCATGTGCTAGACATACTGCGACGAGATGTGCTCTTAATCATCAGCGCGCACCATCGTGATTTTCATGATCGCAGCAAATCGCTTACTGTACACGATGATTATTTTGCAATTTTTTATGACGATGTCAGTATGCGAAGTGTCATCAACATACCGTCATTATCGATACTTGCAATAATCTCTGATTCATCATCTGCGCGCGTCACGGTGTCCTGACAGAATATATATATACTATCCGGGATTATCCTGAACGGACGCATGATGACAATATACTGCAGCATGCCATATAATACTCTAATGTTTGCTGAGATACTATACTCTATTCACTGTCAGATTATATCAACCTACAATCATGAGTGTGAACTGCATAAATGCTGTGTGAATAGCTTACACACACACACACGCTCAACATGACAGATCATTGAATACTCTGCAGCAACATCATAGTGTGTGCAAAAAGTCGAGTGTGTGGAGATAATAATACCTGCAGCAACACACACACACACACACACACATACTTGCAGTATACACTATCATGAGTATATACTGAGTGCATGCAGCAGATGTGCATTTCACCACCTGTACATTATTATACTGAGCATCACTGTGATTGTGCATGCATTATTCATACAGCTTGATCACGATACCAGCTGTAATGTACATACCAGTTTGATCACGTTAACAACTGGGACACATGGCATCACATCACAATACATTATACAATGCACAAAGCATACTGCAGTGCATGTAAGCTATATTGGAACCCATGTAAGTGTAAGGTGCCTGAAGGTGATCTTAACACCATAATTAGCTCGACATGCTCTGACGAAGGATTTGGGATGAGCATGTTCGTTCTATGGTGGATCACTGAATGGAATGCTCACCGGAACTACATGTGAAATAAATCAAGCAACTCATTATTGTAAATGAGAGTATACAGGATTACAATAACCCCTAAGCTGATATATATATCATGTTGGATTATTAGTACTTGGTATACAGATCATCCTGCATGATGAATTATCTTGGTACATTGCAATACCATTATCACCTGTATACAAGTGTGTAGTAAAGTTCCACACACACACACACACCTACATGTACTTATCAGCAAGTACCTGCACAATGCACAATAAGTGAAATGATCAACTATAATATCAACTATGTGTATGATAATATAGATACCATCCAACAAACACATGTGCGTGTTGGATGTCAGTGATGGCGATACATAAGGGAACAGGATAAGAAACCATGCTGAAGGGCTGGATGGAGAATATCTCCAGACCCGAAGGCATTATACAATGCTCAAATAAGCAGCTGGTCACTGCTGAGCATTGTCCATTCGTCTCACATATCAGCTGGAGCAACTACAACAAGTACATTGCATTATGATAGTTGATTCAGAATTGATCAGCTCAATTTGCATGTAACATACAGATCAGTTTTCACATGATTTCTGACAATAGTATAAAGGACATTCACACACACATAAATGTGTTGTGTGAAGTTGCTGTGATTGTATCCAGCAAAGTCCAGATTTGTTCCAAATGAGATATATCACTTTGATAAATCTTAAGAGCACAGACCTATGCTCAAACAAATCATAGGTTGAGAAATGTCGCTAAAGTGGCTGTTTCCACTTAAGTTGATTAATATATACATAGTACATTTGCTGTGCATGGGTTTAAATCAGTAAAACCCAGAATGCTGTCAACTGTAAATGTTGATATACAGCACAACTCACTTATTTGCTATGAAAAAATGTCATATGCAAAAGTGAAGTTCCTTGTAATGATTCTGTACTTACATTTCACATTTACACTGAAATATGTCACCACAACAATATTTCAGACAGCTGAAAAAAAACTATAAAATGGGTGAAAAAGCTCCACGTTTAATTTCAAAATGAAAAATGTGTGCCCATTTTATGTAAGATTATGATTTTATACCTATTAAGGTATCAGAAAATCATAATGACACATGTCATATCAGTGTGACACCCTAAAATATTAGGTGTTGAATATATATGGGTAACGCTATTGCTGCCGCACCACCGGAGCGCCCTCCCCGTGCTGCCGCTGTACCAGCTCCTTCAGCTCCGTGATCTTCACGAGGAGGGCGTCGTACTCGCTGCTGGAGAGGTGTGCGGAGATGCCGTCCGCGCCAGAAGCTGCCTTCCCCGTGTCAGTCTGAGCCCAAGCCTGGTAGATCTCTACCACCATGGAGCGGAGTGAGGCCAACGGTACATGTGCCAAGTCAGCAGCCATGGGGTAGCGCACCTTAACCGCAGCGTAGAACGCCGGGTCAAGCATAGTGTACAGGCTCAGCTTACGCGTAGCCTCCGTAGGTGTCCAGTCGGAGGCCCTGTTGTCCGGCACCAAACGTTGCTCCCGCGCCAAGATCGGCTGCGGGTCCACGTTTGCGGGGTAACGTAAGGCCGCATGCTCCTCTTGCTGCGACTCCCGCAGCGCTACCGGTACGCAGCCCTTGAGAGAAAGAAGCGGAGATAAGCTACGGCTTCTTCAGCCGAACCACTGGATCGAATACGACGTAGGTGCTTTCTCATGGTGGTGGCACTGACCAATTCCATTTCAGGAAGGTCATCTGAGCCTGGAGTCTGTTCAACTCTGGACAACACTGTGCGAACACTGGAACCTGATTAGTGTTTCCTAGTGATCGTCAGATTTTTGGACTGGAAGTCAATGTGTGGATTTCTCCTCTCCAACCAATCTTGACCCAGGATGACAGTGAAGGGTTTCATGTCAATTATGTAGAAATCCTCTGTGTCCTTATACTTACCCAGCATGAATGTAGCATTGGGAAGATAGGATGTACAGGGTAGTTGGCTTCCTCCAGCCAATCCCACTGAGAATGATGAGGAATCTGTTGGTGCAATACCAAGCTGAGCAGCGAACTGTCTGTCGATAAAAGACGATGTAGCTCCTGGATCTACCAATATATGAGTACTCTGTCCATATACTTTCCCTTTGTACAACAACAGCTTCTTCTGTGATTTCAGCTGTGCTGTCTGAGACTGCATCTGTGCGATGTGCTCTGAGGGAGTGTCCATCTGCTGAAACTGTAATGTCAGACTGGAAAGGACTTCTTCTGAGATACTCTCAACCCGGCCACTTGCTTCAGTGGCTTCTTCAGGCTGATTTACCCTCGGGGTGCTCTCAACACTGGTACCTGTGCAGTACCCTGAGAGTTTCCCTGAGGAGCTGGAGCTGAAGCTGGAACTGGAGCTGCAACTGCTGCATTGATGCTCTGCTGACTCTTTAGCTCCTTAACCAGGGTGTTGATTGTTTTCACAAGTTTGCCAGACTCGTTCTTAGCACCCTGATTGTTCTGTTGCTGCTGTCCTCTGTATGGATTCTGAGCTGGAGGATTGCCTTTTATGGCTTTTCCTTCTGGTGTCCTGGTGGAGAAACAATCCTTTGTGGCGTGATTGGTACGACCACAACGTTGGCAAGGCTGAGGAGGATTTGCTGCTGCTCCTTTCCCTTTGCCTTTTCCACCTTTCCCTTTGTTCCTTTGGGAATTCTGATTGGCATTTGGATTTTGATTGCCATTCTGATTCTGATTCCAATTCCGATTGGATCTGTCATATGGCTTTCTGCCATGGCCTTTGTCCTTGTCTTTTCTGACTGGGCCTCCTGACTGCTCCTTTTGCCCCCGATAGTGAAGGGTCTCTGACTGCTTCGAATGAACAACATAATTCAAATCGAGCAGGATCTGTGTGGTTTGTGCCCACGACAGATTATTCCTTTCGTCCTCTGTAAGATATCTGAGGTGAAACTGTTTGCGAAGATCTGATTCCATATTGCTGATGAATCTGTCCTTTATCAACACATCATCCAGATCAACTGATGCTAATGCAGCCAGTGATGTGAACGTGCGGAGATAATCTGCAAAGCTTTGGTTTCCCTGATTCAGTGCCATAAGATGCTTTTTGGCTACTGATCTTTTGTGTGGGTTACCAAACTGACTGAGGAATGTCCTTCTGATACCTTCATAGGTGGCGTCTGGCTTTTTGGCCTCGACCTGGAAATAATGTCTGTCATTATTCTGGATGAGTGTCAGGAAGGCTGTAATGATGTCCTTGTCTGGAACACCTGGATAGGTAAACTGGAAGTATCTATCCATTGTATCCAACCAAATCTCTGCATCCTGTCCTGCCTTATATTCCTTAGGTGGAGCCATTTTCACCTTTGGAACTAATGCGGATGGAGCTGCGTGGTGCTAAATGAGGTAAATGACCATCATCAGGATCTGTGAATACTGGTGGAGCACGATCCTCTGTATACTCTTCGCCTGGCTCCTGTGGTTCTGTCTCAGGATCTCTATATCTGCTCATGTCGGGTTTCATACGGCTGATATGATCGAAATACCCTATCTCATCGAATCTGGTCTGGGTATCAGCATAACCCGTGAGCCATTTGGGTATCTTAAACCGACTGTAGGCATCGTATGAGCCTAAGATGTCAAAGAACCAGGTAGATGGATCTTTATCAATAGCTGGTATTTCTGCTACTTCAGCCATCTATAAGACAAAACACAACACCAACAAAAAACCTTCAACTGGCTGAGTGTGTGTGTAATGTATAATTATATATATAGTATATATATCTATATTTTGTACATGTATTATATCTGTACATTGTTATAATGAGGTATGTATGTATATATGGTTCCACCTTCTTCCCCCCCTCAAGGAAGTGTGAACACACAGGCAGTTGTCAGTTGCCTATATACCTCATAGCTTATAGCTTATAGCTTATAGCTTGCAGTCCTTATAGGTAGCAACTTATACAGTTTTAGGGTTGCAACCCTGCAGCCCTTGGGTTGTCGCCGAACAGTTTTTGGGTTGTTGCCCTACAGTTTTTGGGTTGTTGCCCGACAGTTCTTGGGTTGTTGCCCGATATATTGTCATGACTGTGCTGATTTCAGCATGACATAATGCCAAACACAGAGTGTTTTGCTAGTATATAGCGGCATTTCAGGGTATATAGTGTTACAATGGCCCTTATCTCCCACAGTAACATTAGGGTGTTACTTGGTATCAGTAACCCTAAATTATGTCAAATTAAATCAGTATGAACATTTTCCAAAGAAATTGAAGCAAAACTGCATTTAATATATCACTGTGTATCACGTGGTATTTAGGAGGTATGTTACACCCCTGTAACTGTACACGTGATTATATATAGTTATAGGGTGTTACAAGTGCTGTACTATTTTGAGCATATTTTTCAATAGCTAATAAAATGGAGTAACGAAAAAAATGAAACCCAAATTTTCATTTTCAAATCATACGTGTGAGTTTTTCACGTATTTTGTTACAGCAACTATGTATACCCCTAGGTGTTACACACCTGATATTTAGGGTGTTACACGAGATATGACTATGCACATTATGTTTTTCAGATACCTTAATAGGTATGAAATGATAATCCGTGAAAAAATGGAGTCCGAATTTCAATTTTGAAATCTCCCGCAATGGGGTTTTACCCATTTTTCACCGATTTTGGCCACTTATATATATACTACAGTATATGTATAGCGGTGTGTGTGTAATGTGCAAGTTACAGAACTCATGCAACTTATCTCACTTTTGCACACGGTATTTTTCATGGCATAATAGTGAAGATATCTAATGGTCAACATCTGTGGTTGAACATATATATGGGGTTTGCTGATTGAAACCCATGGAAGTTATGGTCCACTTCCCAATGATATAATTAGGTGTATCAACTTTAAGCGAGCCTGTCACTTAAGTGATAACTTGTCAGAACCTATTATCTACTTGGGCATATGGCTGTGCACTGAAAGAGTATCAAGTGATATCTTTAGTTTCCAAGTAGATCTGGACAAAGCTTGATATATAAATCTAAGCAATCTCACACAACACAACAGTGTGTGTGTGTAATCATGTCCACAACAACCTCTATCAGATGTCAATATATAGTTACTGATCTGAGAGTGTTACATGCAATTGAGCTGATCAATTCTGTATCAATTGTCAGAATGCAATGTAGTTGTTGTTGTTGCTCCAGCAATGATATGTGGGACGAATGGACAATGCTCAGCAGTGACCAACTGCTATTTGAGCATTGTATACTGCCTTCGGGTCTGGAGATATCTCCATCCAGCCCTACAGCATGTTGGTTGATCCTGTCCCATATCTATCGCCATCACTTGACATCCAGTGCGCACATGTGTTCACTGGATGGTACTATGTATTATGTGTTGATATGATTCTTGACCATTACACTTATGAGCCAGTGTATTGTCAACTTACATAGTAGTGTCAGTGACTTGATTATTACACTTGTGAATCAGTGTAATGTCATTATACTTAACCCGGGGTTAATACATAAGTTGCAGTGACTTGTGTATGCAGTGACTTATGTACATGTACTTTCTGATTGAGTACATTATGTGTGTGTGTGTGTGGAATTGTGCTACTACACACACTTGTATATAGGTAATTACTGATTCATTACACTATACCAAGTTGATCTATCATATAGGATGATCTGTATACCAATCACAGAATGTATCTAACATGATGTATATCAGCTTAGTTAGTGACTGTAATCCTGCATATCTCATCTGCAGTGATGAGTTGCTTGGGTCTATTTCACATATGGTTCCGGTGAGCATTCCTTTCAGTGATCCACAATAGAACAATATACTCCTCCCAAATCCTGCGCCAGAGTATATTGAGCTAATTATTGTGTTAAGGCCACTGAATAGGCACCTTACACCATATGGGTTCATTTATAGTTTACATGCACAGCAGGTATGCTTATGTGCGATGTCTGATGCATTGTTATATGATACCATATATACCAGCTGCTATCGTGGTCAAGCTGGTTTATGCATGACAGCTGCTAACGTGATCAAGCTGAATGCATAAATGTATGCACATGTCACAATGATATAGTTGCTCAGTATTATAATGCACATGTATTATAATGTACATCTGCTGCATGCACTTGGCATATACTGAATGATTAGTATATACTGCAAGTGTGTGTGTGTGGTGCTGCAAGTATTATAAACACTGCACACTCATATAATTGTACACACTATGATGTTTGCTGCACAACATCCACTTATCTGTCATACCGAGTGTGTGTGTGTGTGTATAGCTACTCGCACAGTATATAGTACACACTCATGATTGCAAGCTTGTATGTGAATCTGACAGTGAATGGATAAATACTATCTTGGCAAGCATCACAGACTTGTATTCAAGCATGCTGCATATTATACTGTCATCGTGCGTCATCTGTTCATGACAATTCTAGCAGGTATGTACATATCCTGTGAAGATAAATCATGATGCGCGCAGACGAGTGATTTTGCAACGTTCATTTCAAATGGTGCAAATGACGATATTTTGATGACGAGATCAGTGTACGCATCAAAACTGCAAGGTAATCGTTCAGTGCAGTAGCGATTTATTATGACTCTGTTGAATCGATGATGTGCGCGCTGCGAATTATGAGCATATCTCTGTCGCAGATGTACGGCATATGATACGAATGCCATTTCTCACACGGATCATATTCTGATGATGATTTGATCATCCGCGTCTCAATATGTCGAATCTCGTACAATTGCGAACACATGGCACCTGTGGGAGGGAACAAATGACCATCTAGGACATATCGTCGCATAATGCCATTTCTATGAATCAAATGCATTTTTTAAATACGATTTCATATGGGGACGACTGTGTTGCAACTTTTGCATGTTGTGGAATTTTTATGTGCGGCTTCTGACTGCACATATCTGCGATTTTGTGAAAAATATAGCCGTTGGCCACTCAAAACTAAAATTAGCAAAATCCGTCAACATATCGGCAAATTTTTATCAGTATTTCATGTAATCGTTTAACCAGTCGAAGCTTTAAGATTTGCATGTTACAGAATTTTCGTAAAGTGATTAAATCGTGTGTAAATGGCGGTCAAAGGCAAAAGTCAACGAAAAACTAGCCGTTGGGGGAATTCCTAGATGGTCATTTTACCCCCCTCTAGGTGCCATGTGAATGATAACTGCGCATATGTGCGATCGGCATGCTGTATGCACACCTTCTCGCGCTGTTATCTCTGACGGTATGTACGAACACCTGCGATTACGACGATGTCTCCACGCGCACTGTTTCCGCTGTTTATGCGAGATATGTCGATATATGTGCGACTGCGGCGCCTGATGATATACGCGCTCCGCAAACCTGCGCACACAATATTCAATATCTCTACTGCTGCACTCACACTTGTGCGTCCTCGTTCGTCGCCTTGACGAGACGGAGAATACCAACTGTTAGGGCGCTTCGCTAGTAAGCGAATAGATATATGATATAAGGCGAGGCTATTATTGAACGTTAATAGCTCACGCAGCGTATGTGTGGATACGTATGAGTGCAGCGCTTCTCCAGAAGTGACTGCTGTAGCTCAACGCTACCTCATTTACGCAATGCCCCGCATCTCATAGATGCCACCACAATTGGGTTGTGAACCCAAGGCATTGGTTGAACAATCAGTATCGGCTGAACGAATAAGCCATATGATACTCGCATGCTTGTTCAGAACATGCTTGAAGCGAAGATGAGTTTTCTCCGAACACTTTCGGTTCTTCAAGACTTCATCTTGCTTTGCCATCTCGATGCCATAATCCTGGCCTCTCGATGACAGGTGTCACTCAAGTCTCACCTTGAGTAAATGACAGATGGTATGACTGTACATGTCATAGTCGACCGTACTGACGGCTGTCTGTCATTATAATATATGACATGACACGACATGACATGACATGACATGACACGACACGGTATGACATGTCTGACAGGTATGACACGTATGACATGTATGACATATATGTCATCGGTCATAACCCTGACAATTGCGACCCACGTACGCGTAAGACCCGAACCCTGAGAGCCGGCCTGCATTTCGAACCTCCCCACCCTTCCCCCCCGCCAACCACCCCAAAAGTATTATTTCGCCACTCTTCTGGTGTGTTGGGACACCTCGCGCGCCGCACGAATCGAAGCGGTTCGCTCGCTACGCCCTGCTCCGTCAGCGCAACCATGCTCGGGCCACACCCCCTCCAATGCCCCCACCTACCACAGTCTACATCAGCAACCTTTTGCACTAGAATTAGGGGTGTGCCGAGCCTTCATGTGGCAAGGCGCGGTAGTCCCACATCCCACCTGATGTCCTTCGTCATCCCCACCATGCATCTTGCCTTGGCCATCGAGCTACACGCCGCTACGACACGCCAACTGCACCCTACCTGTCGTCCCACCAATTCTGGGGGGTGGACCGTCATAGAGATATCCTGCCCTAGCCCCCCTTCGAAATCGGCGGATCCATGGGGCTCCAAGCCACCCCAGCGGTCGAGTGACCCTTCAGGGCATGTGTTACATTGTGTTCGATGCACATGGCACCACGAGACCGAGTTTGGATTCATTGGCCATATCTCTATGGCGGTCCGGTTTTTTTCAGCCTTGCGACCCACGTACGCGTAAGACCCGAACCCTGAGAGCCGGCCTGCATTTCGAACCTCCCCACCCTGCCCCCCCGCCAACCACCCCAAAAGTAGTATTTCGCCACTCTTCTAGTGTGTTGGGACACCTCACGCGCCGCACGAATCGAAGCGGTTCGCTCGCTACGCCCTGCTCCGTCAGCGCAACCATGCTCGGGCCACACCCCCTCCAATGCCCCCACCTACCACGGTCTACATCAATAACGTTTTGCACTAGAATTAGGGGTGTGCCGAGCCTCCATGTGGCAAGGCGCGGTAGTCCCACATCCCACCTGATGTCCTTCGTCATCCCCACCATGCATCTTGCCTTGGCCATCGAGCTACACGCCGCTACAGCACGCCAACTGCACCCTACCTGTCGTCCCACCAATTCTGGGGGGTGGACCGTCATAGAGATATCCTGCCCTAGCCCCTCTTCGAAATCGGCGGATCCATGGGGCTCCAAGCCACCCCAGCGGTCGAGTGACCCTTCAGGGCATGTGTTACATTGTTTTCGATGCACATGGCACCACGAGACCGAGTTTGGATTCATTGGCCATATCTCTATGACGGTCCGGTTTTTTTCAGCCTTGCGACCCACGTACGCGTAAGACCCGAACCCTGAGAGCCGGCCCGCATTTCGAACCTCCCCACCCTGCCCCCCCGCCAACCACCCCAAAAGTATTATTTCGCCACTCTTCTAGTGTGTTGGGACACCTCGCGCGCCGCACGAATCGAAGCGGTTCGCTCGCTACGCCCTGCTCCATCAGCGCAACCATGCTCGCTCGGGCCACACCCCCTCCAATGCCCCCACCTACCACAGTCTACATCAACAACCTTTTGCACTCGAATTAGGGGTGTGCCGAGCCTTCATGTGGCAAGGCGCGGTAGTCCCACATCCCACCTGATGTCCTTCGTCATCCCCACCATGCATCTTGCCTTGGCCATCGAGCTACACGCCGCTACAGCACGCCAACTGCACCCTACCTGTCGCGCCCACCAATTCTGGGGGGTGGACCGTCATAGAGATAATAGGCAAAGAAGGGGTGCTCTCGACTCTCACTCTCGACTCTGCGCAGTCTGCAAATCTCGTCTCGTCCCAATCTGAATCTCATCCCTCATCCTCATCACTTTCCACTTTTTGTTCAAGTTTTTACCGGATTTATTAGAACAAAGAAGTGCAATTGTCAGCGCGGCAGATGAACCATTATTTATTTATCCCGACTTTAGCCAAACGTAAGCGGGATCAGGCGCTCGCATGAAGAGCAGCGCCGTTACGGTGTCGTTCTTCAGCGTAAGCTTGCGCACCTGGCCTTCATAACGCTTTTAATTCTGATTGGGTGCTCTTAAATAGCACAGCGACGGTGCAGATGGTTATCAACACTTGGGTTTTCAAACTCACTTTCACCACTTATTTCGAGCAGCTCGTGGGCGATATGCACTAAAGATAGCCCGCACATACTCGCCGGCCCGCCCTGCAGTCAAGTTTATACTTTTTCCCGGGAATTCGAATTCCAGCCCGCCCAAAGGATTCTTCAAGTTTGGAACAGAAAGTCCAGACCTCATGTCCGCGTTTGTATATCTTCTGACGTGCTTTCTCCTGAAAAGTGCGTTTCTATGCACTTTCCACGCGTCAACAGTTCAAAGCGCGGGGGACGAAAAACGCGCGCGCGATTTGCTACAAGGTGCTCCCTGTTTTTTTCCGAACTCCTTGATAAATTCTAAGAATTTGTTACTAGTTTGACACCGACTCGTCACCGCCACCGCAAAACCAGTCAGTATATTGGGACAGCCGGACGGCCCTTGAGGACACTTGTCATCTTGAGGGGCGAAAAGGATGGTGAAAGTGGATCGTATGATGTGATGTGCACTAGAAAGGTACTCGGGACAGAACATTCTGAAGCCCACGAAGGGTGTGCCTGTCGTATGTTCGTTTCGTTGCAGTGACGCGCTGGTGATGTGAGGCAAGGT
Organism: Cymbomonas tetramitiformis; assembly: GCA_001247695.2. Classification (NCBI taxonomy): domain Eukaryota; kingdom Viridiplantae; phylum Chlorophyta; class Pyramimonadophyceae; order Pyramimonadales; family Pyramimonadaceae; genus Cymbomonas; species Cymbomonas tetramitiformis. Next base: position 9,013 of record LGRX02035252.1, on the reverse strand, counting down.
TATGGCTCAGCGAGGAGGTTTTGTCATGTTCGCTTCTGTATTGCGGGATTAGGATTCCAGGATGGGGCCTGTTGCTCAGATCGCCGTGGGTTTGTCTCATGCACGGGCCCCCTGCTCTTTGCAAAGTAGCGGAGAAGCCGAGTATTGCGCTTTCAGGTGCGGGCGAGTTGGACCGGAATCTCTGACACGTCGTGCCCTTTTATTTCAGGGTTGAGCTGCGAGGGCGGGCCTTGCAGCCTTGGTGCGGGAGAGGCGCACACGTGTGTCCTGCTTCATGGAGCGACCAGCGGCGTGGTGCGCTGTTGGGGCAATGACGAGTATGGCCAACTTGGACGCGGGAACGCAACGTCCATGAGCCTGCAGGATCAAGACCTCAGCGTACCCGAGGAGGCCATCGAATTTGGGGGCTCTGTATGGAAACTGAGCGTGGGGGCTTTCCACAACTGTGCCTTACGCACCAATGGTGCGTCAGAAATTCAAAGACTGTCTGTAGATTCCAACGGTGAAGGATGAAATACAACGTGTCAGGTCCTGTCATGCATGCGCATTGTCAGCTCTGTGAGTGTGCTAGAACAATTCTGAAGGAGATGCCGTTGAATGCCCAGTTTCTACGGTGTTGAAAGCTTCAGTGCATTGAGCCCGAGAGCCTGAGAGTATCGGGAGGTCGGGGATTGGGTTGTCACTGACGTGGAGTGAAGAATATTCTATACTCTTTGTCCCTTGGTTCTCACTGTCGTGGAGTGAAGAATATTCGATACTTTGTGTCTCTTGGCTGTCAATCCCAAACAGTAGACTCTCTGTATTTCACATGGCCCACACGTGTTCGCACTGGCCTCTGCCTACCAGAACACGGGTGTGACCTTCCGTAGCATGTTGCTGGCCTGCTTCCATGCAACATCAGCGCAGCGCTCTCACATTCCGTCGTATCCCCTCTTCTCGGTCAAAGGCTGAGGTTGGATTATTGGAATTTCGTTGAAAGTGTTGCAATTGATGGTTGCACTTTTCAACGAAGTCTTAAGCAACAGTTAGCCCGCCGAATAGTCACGGGCTGTCCAATCACATGGCACTAAGTGCATGTGATTTCGCAAACTCTCAGTTCATTTTATCGAGATCTTTTCGGGTTCTCGGAATTCCGTCCGTAGATCAATGCCAGCTTCCGTTGAGCTATCGTTTCAGTGCGATAATCACTGCCGCTTCTCGCGGATACGATCCTATGGTCCTGATCAGATCACAGCATTTACTCCCTTCTAAACTCTGCAAAACAGCCCAGAAACTAGGGTTTCGTAGGGTTCCAAGTCGGTTTAATGCTTGATACAGCAAGGCCGTCACCCTGTACACCACACTGAGCCGCGGAGACAGCAGCTTCCAACAGGGAGGCCTGTGTGCTTTGGGACAGGCTCGGTGGGATGCTGGGGCTCCGGTGCTAACGGCCGACTCGGGAATGGCAACATCTTAAGTGTTGGCTATGCACTGGGCAGCATGCCACCGGGCGCCGTTCATCTCAACGATTCTGCCATCGCCATCAGTGCTGGTGAAGATCACACCTGCGCGGTGCTACAAAATGGCACCGTCCACTGCTGGGGAGGCAATGCCTTCGGACAGCTCGGGTAAGTGCCCGCGCTTGCTTTGCACAAACCCTAAACCCTAAACCCTAAACCCTTAGCTCTTTGAGCCGCCCACATGACCCGGCGCGGCATCTCGAAGAGAGCAGCCACGCACGCGTGAAGGCAGCAACTATCGTATGACTCCGCAGTGCAATACGGTATATGACATGAGCTCTATTTCAAGCGATTGAGAGAACATGCCCTCGTAGGGCCAGCCGGCATCAGGCCCGAAGTGGCGCACCAAAGTTACAAGGGCCCGAGGATGGTGGGTACTGTATTCATCTTTCATCGCCGCAAGAGTGGTAATGCAAATAATTCTGTGCTTAGCATACTAGTGGCTTGATGACGCAATTGTGAGGAAGATCCCCGTCAAAGAATCTGCGAGCCGTAGGGCTATGCCAACAGCTGTGAGATCCGCTGTGGGATGTAAACTCCATAGATGCAAGCTCCATAGCATCCGAGTTTGGTGCTAGCCGTCGGGCAAGACGTGGGATGAGTAGCAGAGATGGGGACCTGCCCTATCAGATATGGTCATTCAAGGTCGATTGGGGACGAAGCGGGGGAGATGCCTCCGCCGGCTGTGGATCTCGGAGTGTACAAGGTGAGCGACGCAGCCACGCCGCCCTTTAAAGCACTCTTGAAGCACTTTTGAAGCACTTTTGAAGCGCTTTTGAAGCACTTTTGAAGCACTTTTGAAGCACTTTTGAAGCACTTTTAAAGCACTTTTGAAGCGCGAGAGCTCTTTCTTGCTCTGAGCATTAGCCGCTGCGCACGCGATTCTCCACTCGGTCGGCCAAGGCCTTGCCCCATCCCCTGTGTCACAGGAGCCTCTGCTAGTTTGCTCCGCGCATGGTCAGCCCACATTTCTGGGACCGTCAGATTCGAGCTTCCATGCTGTGATCGGACGATCCATATGGTCCACTGCAGTGGTGCCTGGAATATGTAGCTTAGTTGTATGCTGAAAATGTGGTGGATGCGGAACCACAGATACCCACAGCCAGCGCGTGCGGCCAATCATATGCCATTTGCAGTTATATTGACTCATATTTCAAACGATGGTGCATGTTGGGGTGAGCACACAATCAGCATTAGAGCCCGGAAATGGTGTCACAGGCGGCAAGCAAGGAGCGCAATTGCTGTCTAACCATTATGCCGCATGTGCTCACTTGATGGCGCACGGGACTCTTAAACTGGACGGTAGGGCGCACGCTGTGTGAGATCTTGCAAGAAAACGCCGGGCTCGGATGCGTAGCGCCCTAATCTTCCGCAATGCGCCGCCGAACGCTCATCAGCTGATAAACGAGGGTGCCCACAGGGGGGCTCTGACTTGGCACATCGGTTTGCCATGCGTGCCTCCGGGCAGGCGATGCAGGTCACCGCTGGCAGCCTGCACACCTGCGTCCTGACCGAGCCGCATCGCCTCGTGCTTTGCTGGGGCGACTCCCGCTTCGGCCAGGCGGGTCCCATTGACCATGTGGGCTTCAGTACGTTTATCGGAGATGAGGTGTGCCCATCCGCGCTGGCTAGACCAGGAGCTTCGTCCCTCCCGCCATGTGGCATTGGGCAAACGTGGCATTCACGCGCCTGTTCATGCATCCTTGCTCTCGTGCCGTGGATGCTGCTTTGGCCTCGTTCATTGCTCAGGATACTGCTCCGTGCTCACGGCCTGCCAGGCATGCAGCGCTGCGGGCTGAACTTGCTGTCAATTGCGGGCATTCCTATATATGATTCGCGTGGATGAGCGAACGTCGGGCTGCGGGCTGTGTACGCTCACCATTCTAAAGATCCCCTGATTTCCACTTTTGCCAGGCCTGCCTCCCACCACTAGCATCCCAGTTGCAGCGCTGAACATTCTCCCACAAGCCGCCGCCCCTCCGCCATGTGGTACCTCCCAGCACTCTTTCCGGGTGCACAAGCCGGTGCCTGGGTGGCTTCGGTCGAGCGTTCCATTAGGTCAGCCTTTCAAGTCCGTGGAATTCCCGCGGGACTGGGGGGATGGAGTGGCGGTAGGCTGCCGAGATGCCCCCGAGGCCGCTGCAGATCGGGGCCCTCGCAGAGCAGGTGTCTGCAGGGTGCGGGCACACGTGCGTAATCCTCTCCCAGAGCTACGACCTCGTGTGCTTTGGGCACAACAGGTGCGCGCGATCCCGTGATGCCCCCCTGAAGGTAGTGTCGGCCCGATGTTGGCCCATCTGATCCGAGGGTACTGAGCGCATGTGCCGCATGAGGCGGACCCTCGAGGAGGCAAAGGGCGCGCGCGTGCTAGGTGCTCGGTGGAGGACCCCACGCGGCTAGCCGGCGGCATAGTGTCAACGCGGCCAGCCGGTGGCACAGTGTCAACGCGGCCAGCCGGTGGCATAGTGTCAACGCGGCCAGCCGGTGGCATAGTGTCAACGCGGCCAGCCGGTGGCATAGTGTCAACGCGGCCACCCGGTGGCATAGTGTCAACGCGGCCAGCCGGTGGCATAGTGTCAACGCGGCCAGCCGGTGGCATAGTGTCAAACGGCGGTCAGCCGGTGGCATAGTGTCAACGCGGCCAGCCGGTGGCATAGTGTCAACGCGGGCAGCCGTTGGCACAGTGTCAACGCGACCACCCGGTGGCATAATGTCAACGCGGCCAGCCGGTGGCACAGTGTCAACGCGGCCAGCCGGTGGCATAGTGTCAACGCGGCCAGCCGGCGGCAAAGTGTCAATGCGGCCAGCCGGTGGCACAGTGTCAACGCGGCCAGCCGGTGGCACAGTGTCAACGCGGCCAGCCGGTGGCACAGTGTCAACGCGGCCAGCCGGTGGCATAGTGTCAATGAGGTCAGCCGGTGGCATAGTGTCAACGCGGCCATCCGGTGGCACAGTTTTAACGCGGTCAGCCGGTGGCATAGTGTCAACGCGGCCAGCCGGTGGCATAGTGTCTACGCGGCCAGCCGGTGGCATAGTGTCAACGCGGCCAGCCGGTGGCACAGTGTCAACGCGGCCAGCCGGTGGCATAGTGTCAACGCGGCCAGCCGGTGGCACAGTGTCAACGCGGCCAGCCGGTGGCACAGTGTCAACGCGGCCAGCCGGCGGCATAGTTTCAACGTGGCAAGCCGGTGGCACAGTGTCAACGCGGCAAGCCGGTGGCACAGTGTCAATGCGGCCAGCCGGTGGCATAGTGTCAACGCGGCCAGCCGGTGGCACAGTGTCAACGCGGTCAGCCGGCGGCATAATGTCAACGCGGCCAGCAGGCGGCATAGTGTCAACGCGGCCAGCCGGTGGCACAGTGTCAACGCGGCCAGCCGGCGGCATAGTGTCAACGCGGCCAGCCGGCGGCATAGTGTCAATGCGGCCAGCCGGTGGCACAGTGTCAACGCGGCCAGCCGGTGGCATAGTGTCAACGCGGCCAGCCGGTGGCACAGTGTCAACGCGGCCAGCCGGTGGCATAGTGTCAACGCGGCCAGCCGGTGGCACAGTGTCAACGCGGCCACCGGCGGCATGGCAAGCCGGTGGCACAGTGTCAACGCGGCCAGCCGGTGGCATAGTGTCAACGCGGCCAGCCGGTGGCACAGTGTCAACGCGGCCAGCCGGTGGCATAGTGTCAACGCGGCCAGCCGGTGGCATAGTGTCAACGCGGCCACCCGGCGGCATAGTGTCAATGCGGCCAGCCGGTGGCATAGTGTCAACGCGGCCACCCGGCGGCACAGTTTCAACGCGGCCACCCGGTGGCATAGTGTCAACGCGGTCAGCCGGTGGCATAGTGTCAACGCGGCCAGCCGGTGGCACAGTGTCAACGCGGTCAGCCGGTGGCATAGTGTCAACGCGGCCAGCCGGTGGCATAGTGTCAACGCGGCCAGCCGGTGTCATAGTGTCAACGCGGCCAGCCGGTGGCACAGTGTCAACGCGACCACCCGGCGGCATAGTGTCAACGCGGCTAGCCGGTGGCATAGTGTCAACGCGGCCAGCCGGTGGCATAGTGTCAACGCGGCCAGCCGGTGGCATATTGTCAACGCGGCCAGCCGGTGGCACAGTGTCAACGCGGCCACCCGGTGGCATAATGTCAACGCGGCCAGCCGGTGGCATAGTGTCAACGCGGCCAGCCGGTGTCACAGTGTTAACGCGGCCAGCCGGTGGCATAGTGTCAACGCGGCCAGCCGGTGGCATAGTGTCAACGCGGCCAGCCGGTGGCATAGTGTCAACGCGGCCAGCCGGTGTCATAGTGTCAACGCGGCCAGCCGGTGGCACAGTGTCAACGCGGCCAGCCGGTGGCATAGTGTCAACGCGGCCAGCCGGTGGCATAGTGTCAACGCGGCCAGCCGGTGGCATAGTGTCAACGCGGCCAGCCGGTGGCATAGTGTCAAAGCGGCCAGCCGGTGGCATAGTGTCAACGCGGCCAGCCGGTGGCATAGTGTCAACGCGGCCAGCCGGTGGCATAGTGTCAACGCGGCCACCCCGTGGCATAATGTCAACGCGGCCACCCGGCGGCAGAGTGTCAATGCGGCCTGCCGTTGGCACAGTGTCAACGCGGCCACCCGGTGGCACAGTGTCAACGCGGTCAGCCGGTGGCATAGTGTCAACGCGGCCAGCCGGTGGCATAGTGTCAACGCGGCCAGCCGGTGTCATAGTGTCAACGCGGCCAGCCGGTGGCACAGTGTCAACGCGGCCAGCCGGTGGCATAGTGTCAACGCGGCCAGCCGGTGGCATAGTGTCAACGCGGCCAGCCGGTGGCATAGTGTCAACGCGGCCAGCCGGTGGCATAGTGTCAAAGCGGCCAGCCGGTGGCATAGTGTCAACGCGGCCAGCCGGTGGCATAGTGTCAACGCGGCCAGCCGGTGGCACAGTGTCAACGCGGCCAGCCGGTGGCACAGTGTCAACGCGGCCAGCCGGTGGCACAGTGTCAACGCGGCCACCCGGTGGCATAATGTCAACGCGGCCACCCGGCGGCATAGTGTCAACGCGGCCAGCCGGTGGCACAGTGTCAACGTGGCCACCCGGTGGCACAGTGTTAACGCGGCCACCCGGTGGCATAGTGTCAACGCGGCCAGCCGTTGGCATAGTGTCAACGCGGCCAGCCGGTGGCATAGTGTTATGCGGCCAGCCGGCGGCATAGTGTCAACGCGGTCAGCCGGTGGCACAGTGTCAACGCGGCCAGCCGGTGGCATAGTGTCAACGCGGCCAGCCGGTGGCATAGTGTCAACGCGGCCAGCCGGTGGCATAGTGTCAACGCGGCCACCCCGTGGCATAATGTCAACGCGGCCACCCGGCGGCAGAGTGTCAATGCGGCCTGCCGTTGGCACAGTGTCAACGCGGCCACCCGGTGGCACAGTGTCAACGCGGTCAGCCGGTGGCATAGTGTCAACGCGGCCAGCCGGTGGCATAGTGTCAACGCGGCCAGCCGGTGTCATAGTGTCAACGCGGCCAGCCGGTGGCACAGTGTCAACGCGGCCAGCCGGTGGCATAGTGTCAACGCGGCCAGCCGGTGGCATAGTGTCAACGCGGCCAGCCGGTGGCATAGTGTCAACGCGGCCAGCCGGTGGCATAGTGTCAAAGCGGCCAGCCGGTGGCATAGTGTCAACGCGGCCAGCCGGTGGCATAGTGTCAACGCGGCCAGCCGGTGGCATATTGTCAACGCGGCCAGCTGGTGGCACAGTGTCAACGCGGCCACCCGGTGGCATAATTTCAACACGGCCACCCGGCGGCATAGTGTCAACGCGGCCAGCCGGTGGCATAGTGTCAATGCGGCCACCCGGTGGCACAGTGTCAACGCGGCCAGCCGGCGGCATACAGTGCGGGCCCGATTTTAAGCAACACTCGTTTAAGCAACCAGCGCTGGAATTCTCAAAAATTAAGCAATTTCCAGCCTTTGCAAAAAGGCTGGATTTTTGGCCAACCCCGTTAAGCAATTCCAGCCCTCTGGATCGAGATCACGAAAATGGGCATTTTTGTTGTTTTTAGCTCATCAGAGTCAGAGTCCGAGTCGTCATCCACAAGCTCGGGCACTTCACTATCAGATTCACTATCGTTATCCTGTTTGTCAGACACGCAAATTGCATGGCTAGCATGGCTTTCACGTCGGTTGTTACTCTTGGAGAGTAGTAAAGACCTCTTCTCCTTCTGAAACTCATCCGGTGTCAAGACTCCCTCGTCGCACAACTGTTTCAATTCTCGCAGCCCCTTGGCAATCAGATGGGCCATAGTGCTTTCTACTAGTGTGCGATTGCAAAAATGAAATGGTTGCAATTTCCATGATGACTATGTATACATACACATTTTCAAAACAGGGGGAGGAACAACCTTTCAAAACGAGCCTTTCGTCTACGGACAACGCGACGTTTGGCTCTCTTTTCTCCTTCTAAGCAATGGGCTAAGCAATCGCAGCTGCCTCAATGGGGGCTGGTGACACATTTCTTAGTGCGCGATTGGCCCGTTTTAAGCAGTTCAATCGGCTGGGTGCCCCTGGGTCCCGCGAATTAATTTCGGGTCGTTAGATCCATTTAAGCAAACGAAAAAAACCGAAATCGCTGGGAGGCTGGAAATTTCGCGATTTTCGATATAAGCAATCGAGGGCTGGAGGATGGATGGAAAATGACTGTTGCTTAAAGTCGGGCCCGCACTGTAGTGTCAACGCGGCCAGCCGGTGGCATAGTGTCAACGCGGCCAGCCGGCGGCATAGTGTCAACGCGGCCAGCCGGTGGCATAGTGTCAACGCGGCCAGCCGTTGGCACAGTGTCAACGCGACCACCCGGTGGCATAATGTCAACGCGGCCACCCGGCGGCATAGTGTCAACGCGGCCAGCCGGTGGCACAGTGTCAACGCGGCCAGCCGGTGGCACAGTGTCAATGCGGCCAGCCGGCGGCATAGTTTCAACGCGGCCAGCCGGCGGCACAGTGTCAACGCGGCCAGCCGGTGGCATAATGTCAACGTGGCCAGCGGCGGCATAATGTCAACGCGGCCAGCCGGCGGCATAGTGTCAACGCGGCCAGCCGGTGGCACATTGTCAACGCGGCCAGCCGGTGGCATAGTGTCAACGCGGCCAGCCGGTGGCATAGTGTCAACGCGGCCAGCCGGTGGCACAGTGTCAACGCGGCCAGCCGGCGGCATAGTTTCAACGCGGCCAGCCGGCGGCACAGTGTCAACGCGACCAGCCGGTGGCATAGTGTCAACGCGGCCAGCCGGTGGCATAGTGTCAACGCGGCCAGCCGGTGGCATAGTGTCAACGAGGCCACCCGGCGGCACAGTGTCTATGCGGCCAGCTGGTGGCATAGTGTCGACGCGGCCAGCCGGCGGCATAACGTCAACGCGGCCAGCCGTTGGCATAGTGTCAACGCGGCCAGCCGGTGGCATAGTGTCAACGCGGCCAGCCGGTGGCATAGTGTCAACGCGGCAAGCCGGTGGCATAGTGTCAACGCGGCCACCCGGCGGCACAGTTTCAACGCGGCCA
>LGRX02035251.1:0-65371 GCA_001247695.2 Cymbomonas tetramitiformis | reverse complement strand
GATCACCAGTTCCAAGGGAGCGATCTACACTGAACATAACGGGAGGCTTGGAGCGCTCAGGCGACGAAGTGGGTGACCTTCGTGGCGACCGCTGATGGCGCCGGGACACTAAGTGATGTTCTCGCCGGCCCTGCTCAGTGGAAAGGTTCGCTGTGTAAACAGCGGTACTGGTCAACGAGGGTTCATCCCGTAGGGTTCTGGTTCTGTCGAGATGGCGCTGTCGCCTCTGATCGGCAGACCAGGTGAATCCGTACCCTCGAGCGGCCAGAGGGTTGGGGGGTGGCGGAGGCTCTTTCTGGATATTCCCCCGGTTGTGGGCGAAGGCTGTACTCCTTGCCCAGGGGCGGTTACCCATACCGCCCTGTCGCCGGCGTCCCGCCGGCGGGAGGACACTCAGTCCTCCTCCTCCGAAGATTGCTGACCCGAGGAGGACGCTGCGGCCGATTCCTCGTTCTGAAAATACTCCAGCGCTTCCGCTTCCTCTTCCAAATCCTCCCATTCTGTTTCCCGCGCTGCGATATGAGATTCATTTGCAGCGCGGCGGCGTGCCAACCGAGCTGGGGCGTCAGCAATCCAGGCTCGTTTCTTGGCCTCGTCGGGACAGTTAGCCCATAAATGGGAGTCAGAGTTGCAGACGTAACATCGGCGTGGCGGCCTGGTCAATCCCGCCGGGCTGGGCGGCACGGCGTGCTGCACCCTGAGGTCGGCGGGGTCGGGGTCAGTAGCATCTTCCTCCCCAGCGTCCTGCACGGCGTTAAGTCTGGAGGACGAGCGACCATTCCTCCAGGCAGGACTTCGGTTCGCAGGTGCAGAGAGGGGAGAGGTTCGTGCTGCGGTCAGAGCTTCACTGCGCTCCAATTTGGTGGCCACAGTGATGATATGCTGCAGCGCGGTGGATCCAGGATGATTGCTTTCCCAATCCGCTGGACTTTGCAGATCCAACCGATCCTCAATAAGGCGATCCATGACAGCTTGCTTCAGTCGCAGTCCAGACCAGAACTGATATAATAGCTCCTGTTGGCTGATGGCGTGGCAGTTGGGCATGGCGTCTGCCAATAACTGGACTACCTCGTGCCAGGATACCAGACGAGTAGCGAACAAACGCGCAGTCTCTTCTCGTCGCAGCGCCATGCGCATCACTGTCCCCGCTAGTCCTACCAGCGCGATGTCATCCAGTACGCTCCTGGCTACGTCGGCCAGGAAAGGCGCCAAAGTGGCGTAACGCCGGTTCCAGGCCTCCGAGTTCATCATCCCACCTTGCTTGAGAAAAGTTAGGGATCGCGGCTGTAGGTTGCGTTGAGCCACTTCCTTCAAGATCTCCGGCATGGTGATCATGGTTAGGTCTAGGCGATAAGCACTCATGCGACCCAGGGCGAAGGTGACTACGCCCATTGACAGATAATTGACCAGCGCTTCAGAAAAAGGTGGAAGCGCGGCAATATCTGCGTCAGTGGTGATTAGGTCAGCGGAGGAGGGGTACATAGGAATGTCTCTGATCAGCTTGAGCACATCAGCCACTGTCTTAGATTCTCGGTAGACATCACCTGGGGAAGCCGCTCCCATAAGATCGTGGTGCCCTGGGAATTGAGAAAGGCGCTGGTCTACTGGCAGGAGTCCCAGGGCCGCTGGCAAGGAATTTCCAGGCGATCTGTACTCTGCTGCGCTGGGAACACCAGAGGGAAACCGATTGACGCCCAGTCTAGCCGGGACTGTGGCGGGAGTTGGTTGGTTGCCAGCCGCCATTCCTCTAAACAGGTACGCCTCGGAAGATGAAAATGCTGCCCAGATTTGGAGTCCCAGGGGGTCAAATTCTGTCAGCTCGGACTCTAAGGCATTTTCCGCGATGGTTACCCATGAGTACAAGGGCAGGCGTCTCTGCTGAGTTCCAGTACGGCTTTCCGCGCAACGCCGCGCTTCATCCACTTGCGTTTTCTCCACTTCCAGAGTGAAAGCGTCACTGTCCTCAATCTCAGTCAGGCGCACAGGAGTATGCACTGACCCATGCTGCGCCAGGTCTTGGATGTCCACTCCGATGTGCAGCATAGTCATCCAAATCCGATTGGTATCGGTTATGAAGTGACTGGCGCTTCCAGGCATGGTTGGCAGTCGGTAAGAGTATTGTGCCTCAGCGCCGTGGCTGACAGTAACTGCAGAGGAAGAGGACAGGTGATTTCTCAACCAGAAGGAGGCTCCTTCTAAAGTCCATAACAACACGTCTAGACGCCGGTGTCGTGGTTCACCATTGTCTGAAGGCGGGGGCGAGTTTCCTGGTGACGGTTGATCAGGCTCAGCGGAGTCAGAGGGCGATGAGCCGGTAGCCGGTGGATCTGGCTGAAATGGTGCCGGCGCCGGATGAGCCGGTGCCGGAGCCGGCTGGGCCGGTGCTGGAGCAGGTTGAGCCGGTGCGGGAACCGGTTGAGCCGGTGCTGGTACCAGCCAGGGACCTGATCCAGCTGCTGATGCCGGTGCACCTGGTAAACCGCTCGCCCATCCTAAGGTGTGCTGGTAGGGCGTCATAGGTGGAGCGCCCACTGCTGGTAGAACTGAAGTCAGATGTGGATAGTGTTGGAGCACTTGCTGATGCAGATTTTGCATGTACTCTGATACCTCTAACATCATCTGATTCTGCATTAGGGATTGATGCTGAGAGTTCAGGGCGGGGACAGAGGCATCTGAGGGCGTTCTGGCTGAGGCGGGGTCAGAGAAGAGTGCTCTGCGCTGTTCTGCCAGGCGCTGCTGGTTCTGTTCCCATCTCTGATGGCGCCTCTCCCAGCGAGAAAGCTGGTTCACTGAGTCTGAGTTCAGAGGTAAGTTTCTGACTGGAATTCTGCTGAGGACATCTGCTTGAGAAGGGGGTTCGATGACTGGTAGGTTGCGGTTAAGATGCGGCTGGTAGGCTGCGAGTCCAATGCTACGCCTGAGTGCGAGGTCTGCGTAACTGACTGAGCTGACTGGCTGCTCCGTAGTTGTTGAGGTCAGCGAGGTAGTCAAAGGTCTGGACTCGCGGTTCAACAGGGACTCGGGCATATCCGTAGTTGTTGAGGTCAGCGAGGTAGTCAAAGGTCTGGACTCGCGGTTCAACAGGGACTCGGGCATATCCGTAGTTGTTGAGGTCAGCGAGGTAGTCAAAGGTATGGACTCGCTGTTCAACAGGGACTCGAGCATATCCGTAACCGTAGCTGCCTCCGTAGTCGCCTGAGTCAGTGAAGGCGTCAATGAAGTTGCCTCGCTGTCTTTCTCGGACTCGAAAGTCACCGATAACCTTGCCATAGAGTCACCGATCACCTTAGGTTCCGTAACGGTATCGGTAATCGGTGAGGTCAGAGAGTCACCGTTCACCTTCTCCGTAAGCGGCGATGTCAGCGAATGCCCAGAACATGCTATGCTTATGTGGCGTGGGCCACCTGTCAAGCCGGAGCCACCTGTCCTCCCCGCTGCCCCCACCTCCCCGTTGCTTGTTGAGGAGGGAGTTGGATGCATTGAGTGTGCCATGAGTTCGCCAGCCATGCTTTGGTGCGTGTCCTCTGACCTCCCCGCTGCCCCCACACCCCCTTGGTTAGGGCGCGGAGTCCAGGCGAGATTCTCACCCGGCTGCTGGCGCTTTCGCCAGTTGGCCACATCAGAGCGGGAAGGAAATTGACGAAGTCCTGGTTTCTGCTCATTCGCCTCATTCTGCATGTCCTGCTCACATGCTGCAATTTTGACCTCGGTCATTTCGCGCACAGCGATCGGGTCGCGAGGTGGTCGGTCAGCCGGTAGAGGTTGTCCCACAGAGGCTGCTCCCGCGGACTCAGCCTGAAGCGCGTTCTCGCTGAATGGCGTGGGCAGCTGGCCGTGCGGGGAGGTCATCACCGTAGCTCCAGACCAAGTGTGTGGAGTCCTGTAGGGGTTCAAAGGACTTCGCGGTCTTGGAGCTGGAGGACTCATGTCGCGCGTCCGTGGTGGGCTCCTGCGGCGCGGCGGTGGCGGAGTCCGGTCTCGAGTCCGAAGCGGGCTTCGCTGGCGCGGAGCTGGAGGGCTCAGGTCGCGGCTTCCTGGCAATCGCAGGATGCCAGGGGAAGGAGAGGTCAAGTTGACATACCGCTGGGGAGTCGCCCTCATGTTTCGCCCTGCACCAGGGGTGTCAACAGTCAGCACCCTTGGTGACGCCGCTCTTGCATGACTCAGAGGCGGATTAGGGTGCGGTTTAGGTACCGTTACAGCCTCCTCCAGGGAAGGTGTCACACAAGCGGTTCCAGAGTCCAGAGCCAGAGGAGTCACGCTGTTAAACTCAGTAGCATCAGCTGACAGGGTCGACTTCATCTTGGGAATCTGGAAGCTTGGCGCACCTGCTGCTGTCGCAGCCGGTGGCGGCTGACCCGGAGAGGGCGCCTTGTAGGTGCCCTTCGCCCCCTTGCCAGTGGTCCCAGTGGCGGCAGCACCTCTCGTGCTGCGCTGGCTGGCCTGTCGTCCCCTTGTACGCCGAGGAGTCGACGTAGGCGACGTTGGAGGTGAGCGTCCCGTGTTAGCGTTTTGCATCATGTCGAAATTAAGAGTGACAAAGTGCAAATCTGACCGTTGGGGAAGTCAAATCTGTCCAATTTGGCAAATCCCCCCAGAACACTCAGAAAAATATTTCCTTGTAGCAGTGCGTGGAAGTCGTGGTGAATAACGAAATATGCTTTCCAGAGTGAAATGCAAGTTTTGGTGGCCAAATTTCAAAAATGGAGTGTCGATCGGCAGTTTGGCTAATTTCTTCTTGGCGGCCATCCCGGAGCAATCCAGACTAATTGGCCAGGACCCAGTATTGGAGACTATTTTTTTCCTTCAAAGGATATTAAAAAAATGGAAAACTATCCTTCTGGGCTCCCGTTTCCTTCTATGTAGTCTGCTGGGCTCAAATTGGTCTAATTTTTTTGCTCTGCCGTGCCGGTTGGCCATCCGAATTTAAAATGTAGCGATCTATGAGGACCCAGGTCTCGGGGCCAGGTTCCAAACGACAAAAAACTATCAAGAAACGTCTAGAATTTTTGTGCCTACGTTAAAACGGTCTCCGAGGTCCTCTTTTTCTCAATCTGCCACTGATCCACTTTTCACTCTCCGTTCGGGTCAATCTGGCTGTTAATCCCGGTAAATCTGAGTTGCTGGCGGCTTCTTTTCCCACTTTCTGACCACTTTGCAGCATAACGGTTTTGAAAAATCGCCTGTTTGCATGCAGGGTGAAAGTCAGGGGGCAAAAAGGGCGCAGAGCAATACCACTTCCAAGTGAAGACTTCTTGAGCACGTGACTGTATCCGAGCCTGAGCTCAAGGGTCAGTCAGAGGTAAATCTTGCTTCAATCTTGGGGCACAGGTCCGTAGTCGGCAATTTTGCAGTGTACAAAATTGCAATGTTCTAGATAAACAGTTGAACAAGGCTACAATTCAAGCAATTGCAATATCTTTATGGCAGGAAAGATTGACCAGTAAATTAACAGGTTGAGCAACAGCTCCTCCAAATAGTTACTTCAAGTTAGAACAGCCCCCAAATGGGCAATATTCAAGTCTTATACTTTCAAGGCGCGCAGTTCATATTCTCTAATCGATCTGTCCCATGTCGGCTGGCATATCATCATCTGCCACCTATACAAATCCTAATCAGAGAATCTGCATTTGGACAATCCTAATCAAGGCAGTTGATTTCATTGTCCCTTGCTGATCTTTGCTTTCTTCCTACGAGGAGCCACGTCAAGCCCTTCTTCTTCATCACTGTCACTTCTTATGGAATACTTCAATTGAGTTATATACTCATGTGTCCAACATCTCGGATATTTCCTAGGTTGCCTCTTCGTCTCTTCAGACACCCCAGCCTTATTCTCACCCATTGAAGTCAATCCAGTATCTGACCCATAAGGTTTCTTCGGTGGTGCATGAACAGTCTCCACCACAGAGGCTGGGGCATCCTCGGATATGGCCTCAGACTTCTGCTCGGTAATAGGCTGATCATCGGGCTGAACAGGTGAGGTCGGGGAGGTGCCCTTTGGTACCCAGTGAAGTTCACCCTTCTCATCCATGATCAATTGCAGTCCCAGTCTCTTCAACCTTCGAGCTTCAGCTTGTTCTTCAGCATCGTCAGCTACCAAGTCATCGAACTCGCTGACGTCATCCTCAGTGTCATCATATTCAGGCGAAGTTGGCTCCCATTTCGGACTGGCAGTGTCCATGTCATGTATGACACCCGCGTCATCTTTGTCATCCGAATCTGGTAGCTTCTCCTTACTGTTAGTGACACCTGCGTCATCATTGTCATCAGAATCTGGTAACTTCTCCTTACTCCAGGACACAGCGCCTGTACCCGAATCTTCACTGTTCGTAGACGCTGAGTGTGTAGGCTTACGCCCCTGGTAGGGAATTCCATGATATTCGTCATCGTCAATCACAATCGTCGGATTCCAGTACGCGATCCCAACGCGGCTAATCGGTAATGAGAATGGCGCTACCGGCGCCTTCAACTGAGTGGCGTCTTCTAGAAACCAGCCGCCGCCCCTATTACGCTCCCAGCGGCGTAGCGCACCAGAAGGGTGTACGATAATATGCTGCCAGCTATAATCAAGTCCAGGCTTTCGCTCCCCATAGTACGAAGTCAATGGCTCGGGAGTCCCCTTCCGAGCCCATTGCCATCTCACTGCCCCAGTATGCATAAATACAATATGCCAATCGAATGGCTTGGCCGGGCTATTGTTCCCTGGCACAGCCCCAGTCATACAGTATCCCTGTCCCCGTCCCCTGGGCCCCTCCCCGTGGGCCCCCAGGTGACAGCAGTCTCAGTCTGTCCGAGGCATCCTCCTGTCCCTGAAGCAAGTCTACATCTGCCATGGCACAGCCCAGGAAGCCGAGGACAACAAGTGTGGAAATGAGAGCATGTCTGTAGAAGGGTACACCACCCCTACCTACACCCCTACGCAGGGTAGGTCCAGTGATGGGGGGTGGAGGGTCATAGTACTGTCCTTCCCCTGAGCCACGGGGCTCAGGGTCGTCGGTCTCGTCCGAGGCCTCGACCACGGACCCCGCAGGCACCCCGTGCCCGCTGGCAGGGAGGTCCGTAGCCGTGGCATACAGTCCAGCTCCTGCAGTGACAGAGCACGGGCCAGAGCTGGGAGGGAAGGGCACTACCGGAGGCGGTGCTCGTGGAACCCTCGGCGGTGTCGTTGCGGCCGAAGCCGGCAGGGTGTCGTGCCACTGGGTGGGCTGGGTGTGATCCTCACACCACAGCCTGTCCCAGTGGTCCTGCTCCCTGTCGGTGAGGCCGGGAGGCGTAACAACCTTTGAAACCCGTGAGGGAAGGGACCGCCGCAGCTCCACGGGAGGGCCGGGCTCCGGTCCAGTTACAGACTCCAGCTGTGAACTCCAAGACCTCGGCCCCCAAGCCCCCCCTTCCTCCCGGGTCTCACTGTGATGTTGTTCGGTCATTGACTGAAACCGAAGGTCACCTGCCAACACCATGTCAGCGAACAACCCGGAGCCAGGCTCCAGGGGTGTCTCGTGTGCGAAGAGCGCTGACACGGGGTGCAAACAGGTGTTTCCATGCTCGGCATCGTCCGGTGTGTCACCCGATACAGTCGCGGCATGATCCAATGTCTGAGCGGTCCCGTATAACATCACACCTGCGTCGAGATGTGATCGGATAGACGCAGGCTGTGGGTCACACGGTGAGCGTGCGATGCTCGGGTCCGCACGGTAGAACGATGAAAGATCAAGCGGTGCCACGGCAGGTGCAGAGTCCATGCGGGCAACGACCGGTGGGGTGTGCGTGGTGTCACGATCGACACCACCCACCCCGAAGCTGCAAAAATGAACTCTCCCTAGAGAAAGGGAAGAGTACGGCTCCTGAAGATCTTGCTCATTGTAGTCTGCTTCCTCCCCTGCATAGCAAAAGGCCTGGAATTTTGCGGAAGCTTTTCTCTGAAGCCGATCCCACTCCTCATGTTGTTCCTGAGTGTAGGAGTCAGGCTCCCAAGCATCCCACTCAGAGTCAGTCCACTCCTGTGGTGCCCAAGCGGGTGCATGAGAGGCCTCATCCCCCTGGGTGAGGTAGGCGGCAAAGGACAGGGATCCGTCGTCAGGGTACGTGCACACCGACTCCGAAGAGTCACAAATGTCTGGTGTGCCGTGTTCCCAACAGACTGCCTGAAAGGCCTCCTCCGAATGCTCATAAGCTGCCTGAAAGCGAGCTGTCAGAACATCCGTGAAGGCCCCTTCGGCTAGAGCCTCGGGGTCAAGCCGCATGGAGTGTGCCGCCAGGTGCTGCATGTGTGTACAGTCTGCCTGGCGGTGCCTCCCCCCGCAGGACCAACAGTTGCCCATGAACTGCTTGGAACCCGGGTGGAAGGTGACTCGGGTCTTCTGCGATTGCCCCTTGCCCTTCTTGCCTTTGCCTTTGCCTGTGCCTTTGCCTTTCCTGCGGATTCCCTGTGGCCAATTCCCCCCCTTCGGCAAGGGGGAGGCAGCGAATCGGAAACTCTTCCCCTTCCCCTTAAAGGGGTGGGAAGACCGAGCAGGGTAGTAAGCATCACGCGGGCGGGTAGGGCGCAGGTCAGGGGCTCCCCTGGAATCCAGACCGCCACGTTCACCGTTGCGGTGTCCTGCATCATTATAGAAAGCGCTAGTCAGTTGCTTCGCTTTCCCCAGTGTGTTGTAGACTCGCTGAATCGCGAGTCCACAGCTCACCAGGGTCAGCTCAGCCTGTGTTTTGACCTTCTCAATCGCATAGTCCTCGTGCACCTGTTTGTAGGTGACGGGACAAGTGCGACGAAGAAACAGACGGACCGCATCTTCCCTCGAGATGTCGAGGCTAGAGTGTTGCCCCAAGTCAGTCGAAGCGTTACTGACCGCGTCAGTGAACGCTTTAATGAACTGCTTGGGGTTTACACCTGCCGGGACCTCTACTGTGGGTGTGAAAATGAAGTCTGTCTTGTCGAAGTCTTCAAGATCAGGCATTACGTCCCTGACTAAGGCGGTAAGAATTACTTTGCCGTCGTCAGGGAAGTAACGGTGAGCTTCCCGCACTGAAGCGAGCGCTGGCCCGCCACAGAGATACTCCAATAACTCCTTTAGGAGTTTGTTTGGAGTTGGCATCACTGTGGCGGTCGCGTCGGACAGCCGGAAAGCATGTGCGTAGAGGGGGTTAAACCGCGTGAGACGAGAGGTTAGCTCCTCAACGAGGGAGTCAAGTAGTGAACGAGCATTCGACTCGTCACCACAAAACCTCCACTCGTCAATGGCATCCCCCTTGCCACACAGCTTCGATTTAATTCCCCTCACAAGTGCCTCAATCTTCTGGTGGTCATCCAGAAAAGCTGCGGACTCGGAATCAAACTTCTTTTCAGCCGCTGATTGTTGAGAAAGCGCAGCCACTGGTGTGGCCACCAGTTGGTCGAATTGTAATTGCCTCTTTGAGGCACCAGCCGGATGCGCTCTTAATCTCGCTGGCGCCATCAATTGGTACGGTGTAGAGGCCATGTTGAAATTTACAGTCGCGGTGATCGAACGTTAGTCTAGAAAATCCAATAAATCAAAATGTTCGGTGATCAAGGTTCTAAAAATTGTACTAAAAAGATCTCAGCAAGAGAAAACAAATTTACACTTGAACAATCTATAAAAAATAAGGGCAGGGGCTCAAAATGCGGGGTCAAAGGTTCAAATTTTACAGCCGCGGAATAGGGTAGGGTAAGAGAGGGTGGAGATCGTGTCGTGAGGCTTGATGTTGACGCGCGTGCTGCTTCGGAGACTGCGGCTAGCTAGACCGGTCCATCTGAGTCCTAGGCAATTGTGCTCACGAGCGGAAATTCATTCTCTCTCTCACTCTACCCCTTCCGTGACTAGTGCGTTTAGAACCTCATGCCCGGATCTCAGCCCCAAGCCCCTATAAGAGCTTTAGCCAGCCATAATTGGCGGTTTTAACAAACCACCTTAGGCCGGTGGTGGGCGCAAACCTGTGAGAACAAACACGCAGTCAAGCACTACAAGTCAAGGTGCAACGCTCGCATATGTCAACCGTGAAACTGTGAAGCTATCCACAAGATAATACGAAGTGTTATAGCTTCCGCTGAAAGAATGTGATGACAGCCCCTAAGGTGTCAGATGTGGAAATGACAGATGCTATGAACTGTCTGACTACCGAAGTCGATATCGGAGATGGCGCTGATGACAGTGAAGAAGTCATAGTAGTCGAACCGTATCGGTGATGACATAGATGATGATGACACTGTCGGCGTGCCAAATCCAGAATTTTCACGGGTTTATCACTGAAAATTTAAGAAAATTGCTGGCTGATTGAAAAAATGACCCACTATTCTTGATTTTCATAGGGGCGGCGGGGGTATCCAAGTTGGCGAATATTGCTGGCTGGTCCCAAATCTCCGGTTTTCTTATTACCGAGTGATTACTGTATATGTGAAATATACCAAAGCAACTCATCACTGTGGATGAGAATATGCAGGATTACACGATCACTGCTAAGCTGATATACATCATGTTAGATTTATTCTGTGATTGGTATACAGATCATCCTATATGATAAATCATCTTGGTATATCGTAATACCAGTAATCATCTGTATACAAGTGTGTGTAGTAGGACAATTCCACACACACTCACATGTACTCAATCGGAAAGTACATGAACATAAATTGCAGTGAACATGAACATAACTTGTGTATCATTAAATATGAAGTGTAATAAATAATCACTGACACTACTATGTGAGTTGACAATGCACTGGATCGAAAGTGTAATGATTAATAATCATATCAACACATAATGCATAGTACCATCCAGCTTGATCACGATAGCAGCTGGATGTCAAGTGATGGCGATACATAAGGGACAGAATCAACCAACATGCTGTAGGGCTGGATGGAGAAAATCTCCAGACCCGAAGGCATCATACAATGCTCAGATAAGCAGCTGGTCACTGCTGGGCATTGTTCATTCGTCTCACATATCATCGCTGGAGCAACAACAACAACAACATTGCATTGTGACAATTGATTCAGAATTGATCAGCACAATAAGCATGTACATTCTCAGATCAGTAACTACATATTGAACTGATAGAGGTTGTTGTGGACACACACACACACACACACACTATTGTGTTGTGTGAGATTGCTTAGATTTATTATCAAGCTATGTCCTGATCTATTTGGAAACTAAAGATATCATTTTGATACTCTTTCAGTGCACAACCATATGCCCAAATAGATCATAGGTTCTGACAAGTTATCACTTAAGTGGTTGACCCGCTTAAAGTTGATACACCTAATTTATCATTGGGAAGTGGACCAACTTCCATGGGTTTCAAATCAGTAAAACCCATATATATGTTCAACCACAGATGTTGACCATAAGATATCTTCACTATTATGCCATGAACAATACCATGTGCAAAAGTGAGATAATTTGCATGAGTTCTGTAACTTGCACATTCCACACACACCAAGATATATATGCTGAGATATATATATATTGGCCAAAAAAGGTGGAAAATGGGTAAAAATGCAGTGCGATAAATTTCAAAACTGAAATTCCGACCCCATTTTATCTCGAATTATGATTTTATACCTATTAAGGTATCTGGAAAAACATAATGTGCATGGTCATATCTCGTGTAACACCCTAAATATCAGGTGTGTAACACCTAGGGGTATACTAAAGTTGTTGTGCTAAAATGCGTGAAAAACTCACACGTTAGATTTGAAAATGATGTTATGGTCATCATTTTTTTCGTTACTCAATTTTATTAGCTATTGAAAAATATGCTCAAAATAGTACAGCACCTGTAACGCCCTAATATTACTTATATTCACGTGTACAGTTACAGGGGTGTAACATACCTCTAAAAACCACGTGATACACAGTGAAAAATTGAATGCAGGTTTGCTTAAATTTCTTTGCAAAATGTTCATACTGCTTTAATTTAACATATTTTAGGGTTACTGATGGCAAGTAACACCCTAATGTCACTGTGGGAGATAAGGGTCACTGTAACGCTACATACCCTGAAATGCCACCTATATGATAGGAAACACTTCGTGTTTGGCATATATGTCATGCTGAAATCAGCACAGTCATGACAGTATTTCGGGCTACAACCCAAGAACTGTAGGGCTGCGACCCTAAAACTGTATACGCTGCTTCCTATAAGGACTGCATGCTAATCATGAGGTATAAAGGCAACTGACAACTGCCTATGTGTATTCACACTTCCTTGAGGGGGGAAGAATGTGGATATATATATATACATACATAACCTCATTATAATGTACAAATATACTACATGTACAAAACATAGATATATATATACCATATATATACACACACACACACACACACACACACTCAGACAATTGAGGTATTTTTGGTGTTGTGTTTTGTTTTTTAGATGGCAGACGAATCAGACATACCAGCTATCAATGCAGATCCGTCAACATGGTTCTTTGACATCTTAGGTTCCTACGATGCCTACAGTCCGTTCAAGATACCCAAGTGGCTCACTGGTTATGATAATACCCAGACCAGATTCGACCAAATAGGGTACTTCGATAATATCAGTCGCATGAGGCCCGACATGAGCAGATATAGGGATCCTGAGAATGAACCACAGGAACCAGACGAGGAGTATACAGAGGAAAATGCTCCAACAGTTTTCACAGATCCTGATGATGATCCTATACCAGCACCAGCTCCATCCACTTTAGTTCCAAAGGTGAAAATGACACCACCTAAGGAATTTAAAGCAGGACAGGATGCAGAGGTATGGTTGGACACAGTGGATAGATATTTCCAGTTCACTTATCCAGGAGTTCCAGACAAGGACATTATCACAGTATTCCTGACACTCATACAAAACAACGACCGACATTATTTCCAGGTCGTGGCAAAACAACCAAATGCCACATATGAGAGGGTCAGAAGGGTTTTCCTCAGTCAGTTTGGCAACCCCCATAAAAGATCAGTGGCTAAAAAACACCTAATGGCACTGAATCAAGGGAACCAGACTTTCTCAGATTATCTACGCACGTTCACGTCACTGGCTGCATTAGCAGCAGTTGATCTGGATGATGTGTTGATTAAGGACAGATTCGTCAGCAGTATGGATTCTGATCTCCGAAAACAGTTCCATCTTAGATTCCTTACAGAAGACGAAAGGAATAATCTGTCGTGGTCACAAACCACACAGATACTGCTCGACTTGAATTACGTTGTTCATTCGAAGCAGTCAGAGACCCTACACTATCGGGGGCAAAAGGAACAGTCATCAGGAGGCCCAGTCAGAAAGGATAAGGACAAAGGGCGTGGCAGAAAGCCATATGACAGATCCAATAGGAACTGGAATCAGAATGGCAATCAGAATCCGCATGCCAATCAGAATTCCCAAAGGAACAAAGGGAAATGTGGAAAAGGCAAAGGCAAAGGAAAAGGGAAAGGAGCAGCAGCAAATCCTCCTCAGCCTTGCCAACGTTGTGGTCGTACCAATCACGCCACAAAGGATTGTTTCTCCACCAAGACACCAGAAGGAAAAGCCATACAAGGCAAGCCTCCAGCTCAGAATCCTTTCAGAAGACAGCAGCAACAGAATAATCAGGGTGCTAAGAACGAGTCTGGCAACCTCGTCAAAACAATCAACACCCTGGTTAAGGAGCTAAAGAATCAGCAGAGCATCAATGCAGCAGTTGCAGCTCCAGCTCCAGTTCCAGCTTCAGCTCGAGCTCCTCAGGGAAACTCTCAGGGTACTGCACAGGTACCAGTGATGAGAGCACCCCGAGGGTAAATCAGCCTGAAGATGCCACTGAAGCAAGTGGCCGGGTTGAGAGTGTCTCAGAAGAAGTCCTTTCCAGTCTGACATTACAGTTTCAACAGATGGACACTCCCTAAGAGCACATCGCACAGATGCAGTCTCAGACAGCACAGCTGAAATCACAGAAGAAGCTGTTGTTGTACAAAGGGAAAGTATATGGACAGAGTACTCACATATTGGTAGATCCAGGAGCTACATCGTCTTTCATCGACAGCAGTTCGCTGCTCAGCTTGGTATAGCACCCACAGATTCCTCATCATTCTCAGTGGGATTGGCTGGAGGAAGCCAACTACCCTGTACATCCTATCTTCCCAAAGCTACATTCACGCTGGGTAAGTATAAGGACACAGAGGATTTCTACATCATTGGCATGAAACCCTTCACTGTCATCCTGGGTCAAGATTGGTTGGAGAGGAGAAATCCACACATTGACTTCCAGTCCAAAAATCTGACGATCACTAGGAAGCACTCATCAGGCTCCAGTATTCGCACAGTGTTATCCAGAGTTGAACAGACTCCAGGCTCAGATGACCTTCCTGAAATGGAATTGGTCAGTGCCACCACCATGAGAAAGCACCTGCGTCGTATTCGATCCAGTGGTTCGGCTGAAGAAACCGTAGCTTATCTCTTCTTTCTCTCAGAGGTCGATGGTAAACTGATCTTCGCGGCAGCAGACTCAGACACCACTATGGAAGACCCAGAGGTCACAGCAGCACGTGATCAAATGAGGGAAGATAGACTTTTCAGACATATTCCAGGAGGATCTTCCAGCTGGTCATAGGCCAGAGCGGTTTGAAGGTGGTTATCATCGAATCAACATTGAACCTGGGCACAAGCCACCATCACAGCCAGTTCGTACCATTCCAGTGCCCATGATGGAAGAGCTCAAACGACAGATCATCAAGTATGTCGAATTGGGTATCCTTCGTCCGTCATCATCTCCATATGGATGTCCTATCATTTTCGCTCCTAAGCCAGGTGGGAAGTGGAGGATGTGCCGTGTGATTATCGAGCCCTTAATAACATCACAATTAAGGACACGTATCCATTGCCACCTCACGACACCCTTCTTGAACAGCTAAAAGGTGCACGATGGTTTAGCAGATTTGACTTCAATCAGTTTTTCCATCAGATCCCTATACATCCAGATGACATTCACAAAACAGCTATTCGCACCAGATACGGTTCCTATGAGTGGACAGTTATGCCTTTCGGATTGACCAATGCTCCTGCAACCGCTCTACGTGTAGGAAATCGGGCGTTCTTCGACTTCATCGATCGGTTCCTTGTCATTTTTATGGATGACACTATTGTGTATAGTCCGGACTTTGACAGCCACGTGAAGCATGTCCGACAGTTCCTTCAGCGTTGCAGAGATCACCAGTTCTTCATCAGGCCTTCCAAGGTGGAGTTGTTCGTCAGATCCATAGATTTTATCGGACATCACATCTCTGAAGCAGGCCTATCCATCATCGAAGACCGAATCCGAGCAGTTATGGCAATACAACCTCCAGTGTCGTATGGTCCTACCGTTGGAAAGCAGCCTCTACGCCGTATGGCTAAAGATGGCAAGTCATCCCTTCGGTCATTCTTAGGCATGGTCGGCCAATTTAGGAGATTCATACCAAAGTTCTCCAAGATTGCCGAGCCGCTCAATCGTCTCCTTAAAGATAATGCAGAGTTTGTCTGGGAATCTGAGCAGCAGAAGGCATTTGATAACCTCAAAAGTGCCATCTGCAATGCTCCAGTACTACAGCTTCCAGATCAGAAACTGCCATCTATTATGGAGGTCGATGGATCAGGCACACACGTTGCTCAAGTGGTACTACAGGACCAAGGAAAAGGTATGAAGCCATGTGGCTATCACAGCGTCACTCTTTCTGATACACAGAGACGTTGGCCTATTCCTGATATCGAGCTATTTGCCATTGTGGAGGGCTTCCGATTCTTTCGCCACATCTTGTTGGGAGCTCCTGAGACTATTGTACGCTCAGATCATCAGCCACTGATTTATTTCCAGTCCAAATCCACACTAAGCCCCAAACAGGCGAGGTGGTTGGATGAGCTCTCCGAGTACAACTTCCGAATAGAGCACATTTCTGGCGAAAAGAACAAGGTTGCAGATGCACTCACTCGTATTTCTGCACTCTTTGAACTCACTGATTGTCTGCAACATATAGACATCAGCGATGTTCCAGTCATTGACATACCGTCTACAGATCCTACATTCATTGCTCTTATATCTTCTTCATCAGCTCATCAGCTTCACGACATCATTATATCCCAGTATGATCGTGATACATTTGCACAGACTATAGTATCCAAGCTGACATCATCGACTTCATCACAGTCAGTCAGCAGCTTCGAGCTCATTCAGGGGTTGATCTATCGCAAGACCATATATGGCAGACAGCTATACATTCCACCTACTGCCAAGGTCCCTACAGATGACGGTGAGATTACACAGCTTCGCCACATTCTCCTTCATGAGTGCCACTCAGCCACTATTTCTGGTCATGTAGGCAAAAATCGCATGCTTCATCTATTGCGTAGCCGATATTATTGGCCAGGAATGACGACGGCAGCCATCCAGTACATTCGGGAATGCCCCGTGTGTCAACGCCAGAAAACGAGGAGACACAAACCCTATGGTCAGTCACATATACGATATTGTGTGCCTATGACAAAATGGCTTGATGTATCTCTTGACTGGATTACTGACCTGCCTATCACCACTAATGGGCACGACAGTATTTTTGTGGTAATGTGCCAATTCTCTCATCGCTGTCATCTCATTCCCTTCAGCATGACCTGGACTGCTCACCATACTGCTTCGATATATATGCAGCATATCTTCAAGCTCCATGGTCTTCCGAGGAACATCATCTCAGATCGAGACCCCAGATTCACCTCTACATTCTGGCAAACACTGTGGAAATCTACTGGTACGAGATTGTCTATGACGTCTTCACACCATCCACAGTCGAATGCAAGCAATGAGAGGAGCCATGCCTTCACTGAGGATATCCTCAGGTAATTTTCAATTTGTTGATTCGTGATTCACCATCCTCTGGTTTATAAACTGATTAGATAGTATTTTTCTCCACAGGCGTTGTTGCAATGATACTTCAGCCAATTCGTGGGAGGACAAGTTGCCTCTGGTGGAGTTTGCAATTAACAACACAGTTTCTGCAACTACTGGTTATTCACCATTTTATCTCGACTCGATGGCGCAGCCACTTTCGCCTCATGACCTGGCAATCATTATTCCGCCAGAAGCTCCTGTTCCAATACAGAATACTATTCGAGATCATTTTGACCAGTACTCGGCTGTACATGCCAACGCGGTAGACAACATTTCCCGAGCAGCAGAAATTAGCCAAGCCAGATTCAATAAGACTCACATGCCTCGGCAATATGCAGTAGGGCAGAAAGTTCTTTTACGGACCGAGTTTATCCAATGGACTGGTTTGACAGAGGCAGGCAGACACTTTAAGCAGCCATATATTGGGCCGTTTACCATATCCAAAGTGCTAAGCCATGGACGTGCATACGAGTTAGATTTCGGAGATCTCGATATCCGTATCCATCCGGTACAGCCTGTATCCAGAATAGAGCTGTATAACGACTCGATCCAAGCACCTTTGCCTCTGCCACAGATGATCACCGAAGAAGGGCAACCACTGTTTGAGATATCACACATACTCTCAGATAAGATCACTAGAGGTGTCAAGTACTACTTAGTGCGATATGCAGGCTACGGCCCTGAGCATGACACCTGGGTCAAAGCCACAGAGCTGACCAATGCAGCAGACATAATAGCTGCCTATGAAGGCTAAACATTATATTAAGCCTGATGTCCTTACTTCTTGTAATATATACTAATACATGTCGATCATCTATATACCTTGCTCTTAATGTTTTATCATTATGTTGCATAGAAGCGGGAAATTGATCCTTCCTTGCTAAAGGTGTAGTGAGCCTTGTACAAAATCATACCCTTGCACAGATACGCACACATGCGAGATATCATATCTGTGGATAAATAAAAACTGCTAAATGCTACCTTTGCCATACCGTGGTTTGTCATTCGGATTTTGTGGCCAGTCATCCGAAAAACGGAGACATCGACTGAGGTGGACGGAGTTGTGATCCTAAGTTATGCCTGACACACATAACTAATAACAAATTTCACATTAGTACGTGGCGAATCCACTCTGAATCGACAGATGTTCGTCAAAGCGTGCGTACTGGACCAAAAAATTGAGGAGTTGAGCAGACCGGTTGAGGATTATAAGTCCAATTCCGTCAAGCAGGGCCACTCCGTTTGCATTAAAACAAGCCCCCGGTGAAATAACTCCGGAAACATCGGGCTCCCCATGACCGCCTGTGAACCTCCTTTGATATCTTCAGGAGGGGAGGAAGGGTTGGGTGCACTATATATAATAACTGTGGAAACGTGTACCGGTTTTCGTCGATCAGTTGTATATATCAGGCCGAGAATCGTTCGAATTCATTCGCTGAAAACGTCCGATCATCGTTCGCAAAGGCGTCGACGGCTAGCGCAAATAATCCGTAACGTAAACCTCGGATACCTTGAATCGTCACTCTGAATCACGATACGCAGTTTGACGGGAAGGACGAAATACATATACACAAAGGGTGGATATATATAGGCCAACCCGGCAAGAAACAACGAGTGGGAGGCAGAGGCCACTCAGCATATCACAGTCTAAGATGAGATAATAAAATAACTTAGGTGTTTTATTATCGGACGGAACTGACGGCAGGCAAGATGCAAGTGACACTACACGGCGAGGGGTGACACAGGAAGAGACAGTCACCCCCATTTTATGGGGGGGCGAAAGTCTGTCTCCCCATGACACCACCTCACCCTGAAGGTGTGAAGTGCCACGATGCCAACTTGCCAGGCCAGGCCTAACATCCTACGGCAAGCACAAAGGCGAAACCCTAAGGAAACATACATCTTGTGAGACCCAAAGGGGTCTTTTCCAACCCAACTAGTGTGGCTTCGCCTGCGTTGGTCTCTAGATGCGTGCTCTAGGGGCTTACGCCCATGCATGTGCTGCGGGGATAAGCTACTCCCGCAGGCCAGCCGGCAATCCTAGGCTCCAGCGGTCGAGGGTGGATGGCGGCGTAGCTCTCGATGGTGGATGAAGTCGAGCGCCGCCAGGATGCGGTCAACCAACGCCCACGCGGTGCGGGGCGAGGGTGGGCGGCACCACCAGAGCGCGTGCGGTGACGCGGGCACTCTGAGAGAGGCGAAGGCGGAA
The DNA here is from genome assembly GCA_001247695.2 of Cymbomonas tetramitiformis. Taxonomy (NCBI): domain Eukaryota; kingdom Viridiplantae; phylum Chlorophyta; class Pyramimonadophyceae; order Pyramimonadales; family Pyramimonadaceae; genus Cymbomonas; species Cymbomonas tetramitiformis. The sequence continues at coordinate 46,262 of LGRX02035251.1, read as the reverse complement.
GACGAGGTGTGCCTCCACTCCGCCGCACACAAGTGCGAAAGCAGAGAGGAAAAGCGGTGGGATGAGGTCTGCAGCACCACCAAACACCACCAGGCAGTGGCCAAGGGGCACGTAGGGTGGAGGGGAGAGTGGAGGATGCTGCGGGGTGAGCTCGTAGTGGTCAAAGCTCATGTCGACGATGGGTTTGATGGACTCGACTTTGGTGTCTGGTGCATAAGCACCACCAGACACCACCAGACCATAGTCCGCGGTAAAAAGCTGCCGATGCGCTCGAAGGGACGCAAGGGCATCCCGAACAGCGGCCATGCGAGCACGTTGGAGCTCAACAAACATGGCCGACAGCAGGCTGCAGAACTCTGCGGACCAAAAGATAGGGTTCCCAAGTGGAGAGATAACTTTTTGAAAAATCAACCGAATCCAGCGATGGAAGGGTCAAATCGGGGTAGATTTTCGCGGGGAAAACGGTGGTGACGTCAAAAACGTCGTGCGATAAGCCAATTTTGCTGCAGTCGAGGTGCTGCTGGCCAGAGCGCAAAGTAAAATCGTCGAGGACAAAGGTGCTCGCGTAGATGTTGGGTCGAGGACAGGGTGCTCGACGAAATTCTCGGTGTCGATGAGGCACACGAGGTCAAGATGGAGGCGTAGAGGACAAGGGTGCTCAAATGAAGATCAACGACGCGAGGGGCGACGTTGCGTACCGCAAGCAAGGTGGTCGCGGGATCAGAGAAGGCGAGAATGATGAGCGACCACTACCAAGTGGTCAAGCCCATAACCTGACGGGAAGGACGAAATACATATACACAAAGGGTGGATATATATAGGCCAACCCGGCAAGAAACAACGAGTGGGAGGCAGAGGCCACTCAGCATATCACAGTCTAAGATAAGATAATGAAATAACTTAGGTGTTTTATTATCGGACGGAACTGACGGCAGGCAAGATGGAAGTGACACTACACGGCGAGGGGTGACACAGGAAGAGACAGTCACCCCCATTTTATGGGGGGGCGAAAGTCTGTCTCCCCATGACAGTTACAGCGTCAATCTGAATCACGATACGCAATTCATGGAACCTTGAATCGTCACTCTGCAATACGATACGCAATTCATGGGGGCTACATCCTAAAAACTGTAAGGCTAAATGCCTAAGGTGAGGGTTTAAAGTGGACTCAGTTCCCCCCAATATCCTAAAAACACCATGAGGGACGCCTCAAATCGGTGTAAGAAGACTGGTACCAGCAGCAACACCAACAAAGACATCAAAGACATATACAAAGGTATGCCCGTTGTGAGGTCACAACTCTCTTAAGAGGGGAGATCTGTCAGGGTTATGACCGATGACACATGTGTCATACCTGTCATACCTGTCAGACATGTCATACCATGTCATGTCATGTCATGTCATGTCGAGTCATGTCATATATTATAATGACAGACAGTCGTCAGTACGGTCGACTATGACATGTACTGTCATATCATCTGTCATTTACTCAAGGTGAGACTTGAGTGACACCTGTCATCGAGAGGCCAGTATGTCGGACTCGAGATGGCAAAGCAAGATTGAGCCTTGAAGTACCGAATGGTTCGGAAAGAACTCATCTTCGCTTCTAGCATGTTCTGAACAAGCATGTGAGTATCATATGGCTTATTCGTTCAGCCGATACTAATTGTTCAACCAATGCCTTGGGTTCACAACCCGATAGCGGTGGCATCTATGAGATGCAGGGCATTCGGTATAGATGAGGTAGCGTTGGGCTACAGCAGTAACTTCGGACGAAGCACTGCACTCATCACCCGCTCTTACGTTGCACGAGTTGTTACTGTTCAATAACATCCGTGCTATCTTATCATATAATATCTCGCAGCTTGCTAGCGAGACCTTATCAGATCGGCTGCCGATTTGCTCAATTCGCTCGTTCGAATTCGCTCGAATTCGTTCAAGAATGGCCAAATTCGAACGAAATGAAAACTCAATTCGGCAGCGACTCAATTCGCTCAGCTGACTGTACCTGTTGAATATTCCGTTTACTCCCAACCAAAATTACATTAGTGTAAGTGTTCACGAACTGAACCAGTGAAATCGGACTATCGCGACACACACGGATTTTATGGGCCACGTCGCACTAGCGAAAGAATTGGCTGCCGAATTCTGCGGGAAACTCTCTAATGTCCGACAGGATTTACCGATCGTTTGGTGGCGCTACACCTGGAGAATTCGGAAATACATGTTTTTTGACCTTCAAGAACCGGAAATTTATCCCGACCAGAGCCCAATAGGGAACGAATGGGTTACCCCAAGGACACTGGTCATTCTAATCGACGTCACTTGGGCGCTTATTCTTCCGCGGCATCAACGAGAAGAGGAAATCGACCTGTGCGTGCGATGCAATTGCCTTGACCAATGAAGCTCTGCCATTTATGTTCTTCGATAGAGCGTCATGCGTCAACATTGCCGTCAACGTTACCTCGCTATCGAGGGAATTAAAACCTACAAGTGCCGCAAATAATTGTGGATTGACGATATAGATTCCAATGTATCAGCAATATAATAGCCTTAGCACTGTGAAATGATCGAAATCTCTTGCCTAGAAGACATCATGGACAAATATTTGGTGTATATTGATTAAATTTGTATGATGATATAGATTTGTGTATCATATGCTAGTACCCATCTCAGTTGCAACTTATTTTACGGGAATTGAAGCACCCGAATACGCACATTCATAAACGTGTACCGTGCATGCTGGCCTAAATTGCACATGGATGTACCCATATTTGCATAATTGTACATGATATGCACGCACATGAACAAAAATGCAACAAAAAAATCTACCGGGACTCGCGGAGTACGAACGCATCATGCACAAATAAATAATTCGAGTAATATTTTGTAATAAAAATTGCGGGACGACTTACGTGTCGCTTACGTGTCGCTTATGTGGCACATTTCAGGTGACGTGGCAATAACTTTTAGACGACGAAAATTGTGTCAAAATGAAGGTTTTTAGACGACGATCGAGATTCATTTATTCCCAATAGTCTGTTATATACAAAAGGGTAAAAACCATATAGAGAGTATCACAGGTACTGGCGATAAGACCAAAGTTGCCTCCCACGCGTAGTTTTCCCGAGTGAATCGGCTAAACTGGTTAGGCTAGTACACCAAGGGTGTCCCTGGATTCACTAGCAGCCTGCTTGCTGATGCGCACAACGTGCCAGAACCATACTATCAACCCAAAACCAAGATGAGGAAGAGTCCCCGGGACAGTCCCTAAAGGGAATTTGAAGTGAATGCCCAAGTTCTCCAAAGTCAACAGGGCTCGCAGATAACCAACTACAATGAGCCAGGTCAAGCCAGTGTGCTGAGCATTCCTGGCTGGAACGGACACCTCTCACAGTACAACTGAAATAACACCACGGTTATGCCTAATACGCTGAATCAGCAGTGGATGTAGAAGGTTCGCACAGCAGGGCTTAGGCTAAGCCAGTGTACAGAGTACCCCTGGATTCGCAAAGCCACTGCTCATCAAGAAAAATAGCAGTTCTCATAGTGCCCGTTGTTAAATTAATCAAGATAACCAGGAAGGAAAGTCACTAAGCAGAGCTTAAGCTAAACCAGTGCACAGAGTACCCCTGGATTCGCAAAGCCACCGCTCATCAAGAAGGACCACACGTGTCATATGAGTGTTCCTCCGCAAATAATTCCCAGTGGTAGAAGCTATACAGCAGAGCTTAAGCTAAGCCAGTGTACAGAGTACCCCTGGATTAGCAAAGCCACTGCTCATCAGGAAGGTGAACGGTATCATAAGTGCCTCACCGCCGGTTTGGAGTCAACAAAAGCCGCCAGAGAAAAGAAGAAAGGCTGTATGCTAATCCACTGATATTTCCAAGATAACCAACGGTGATCAAGCTGAACCAGTGCACAGAGTACCCCTGGATTCACTAGACACCGTTGCCAGAGCAGTCTTCACTGTGTTCATAATATACAGAGTTAATCCGCTCGCTGTATTCCACGCTGATGCCGCTGCTAATTACCTTCTAGTGGCACACCCGCTTAAAGATAGGCCAGTACACCATCGGTGTCCCTGGATTCACCGTCAGACAAGGTGGCCAAGCTAGAGGAACCGCAGGATAAGAAACCACTCATTAAGCTAGTCATTAACTGCTGATTCGCTGTCGCCGCTGCTGTGATGGGTCTGCCCGTATGCAAGCACCGCAAAATAACAAAGGAAAAAGGGTCCGCCAGTACACCAAGGGTGTCCCTGGAGTCACCTATCTCCCGAATCTGCTCTCCTTGACTGCTGCAGACTTCTCGCTAAAGAGCCTCTTACTTCTGAATTCGTACCGAAATAAAAAGCCGCTCCGCGCAGGACATTATTGTTTTGTAAAAAGATAAAAACAGCAGTATATAATATTCACCAAAAGATAATAAAATCACCAAAAGTACGAATTATTGTACAAAACTGTGAGCAGAGCTGTTTTAGCAATCTAGTACTCGGCACGCGGAATGCCACCTAGCACTTGCGAAGGCAAAACAATAATGAGTCCACTAGTCCTGACCTGCGGCCAGAGCCTACTTATTCTCAAGTCACTGCCACATCTGTAAAACTGTAACAGGCTTCCGCTCTAAAATCTTCATCTACCAATAGAATGTCACTATTCTCTGCCAGCTTTGATGATGTTACCGTTCCCCATCTTCTGGCTGACACGTCAGTGGCAGCATCCTAAACGTCATTTCTTCTAGAACCATTCTTCTTATCTCAATGTCATATCATGATGACCAAGCCTTCTCCACCACATCTGCCATCTCCGAGCAGTCATCAAGCGCGAGGTATGTCACGCCTGTCACGTCTGTCACGCTTGTCACCAGCTGGACAACCCCGGCTTCGGTACCACGAGAAGCCGGCGTTTGTTACATGCTGCACTCATACACCCACCAAATACTTGCACGTCGCTATTACTGTTCTATAATAGCCGTGCCGTGACAGCTTTCTCAGCATGTACACGCTGCGCATCGGGTCCGCCATGCCACGACGTCGAGGTGGCGTTGCGGCTTCAGACACGCGACTGCGGTGGCGATGCCATCGTTAGCGTCTGGCGATCGTCAGATGGAAATCTCCACTGCACGGCCCGTTGCGATTCGAGCTTTGCTGATTGCCTCTTGAATGAATGATTTGAATGACACTTTCCTGATAGGACCACTAGCTCACAGAGCTAGGAAATAGGACCACTAGCTCACAGAGCTAGGGGAAAAATTTGAATGACAGTTTCCTTATAGAACCACTAGCTCACAGAGCCAAGGAAGTTGGCCGGGTGCTAATACATAAAGAGCAGGGGTACAGTGTCACCCGTATTGGAGTATCCAATATCAATATAAACCCACGCAATCGTTTGGAAACCGGTTTCATTAGAGTATTCTCGGTGGGACCTTTCACGACGAACCTGCTGACTCTCCCCAACAATCGCGCACGAATCTAGTGCGCGATGCCGCACTGTGGGGCACCTGAATTTGGGAGGCAACCCCTCTTTTTTTCACTCTTCAATGTCCACTACGTGTCACAGTTTGGGAACCGTCAAGACTGCACCCCCCGCCATTGGCGTCACATACAACCAGAGTAGCTCAACGGCAGAGCGCTAGCCATCCGGTACACGAAAGGTCATGGATAGTACCGTAGTCGTAACCAATACAGAATCAAGCAAATCATTTCAGACCACTGCGGCCAGGCACTCACTACAGTTTCCACAAAAGCAAAACATCATAAGGGAATCCAATAAGACAACTAGGTGGTGTTATTATTCATGTATCAGCTTATCGTTGTATATGTACGCGAACCACCATCAACAAATCTGGGCAGTCTTCTTCACATATACAGTCGATCTCGCCATGTTGATACTTGCAGTCTCCGATGATATTATAGACACCCTGGTGAATATGCCTTACGGTGTATCGGATACAACGAAGATGGGATTCTGAGGCATCGTCGGTAGTAACGTTCTAGAGTAGTCGAAATGAAATGAAGGCTCACGTGCGAGGTTCATCGTTTCCGGGATAGTGGCTTAAGTGTGGGGTGGCAGAGTGCACTATACGTTTTAACACCAAAAGGGGGACGGTGCCGCACGTTCCATAGCGCGTTATACGTTTTTACCAACCTTGCATGAGTGCACGACCGCTAGCACATATATCACTAAATGATGCCGGTATTACACAAAAACGTCGTGTATGGCTTATATGATATGCCGTACAAGCCTGCTGCACGAAACGTTTGGTGTGCTTCACGTCAGCTTGCCATTTATTCGTTTGGATCAAACAACAACTCGCGCGGCGTAGCTGACGTTTGTATGCCCCCGACATTGATGAGTGACTCTCACTTCATGTTGTTGTTCGGCACCTACATCTAATTGTTATATATATGCGACCTATATATTGTTTTGTACATCGCCTATGCATATCCTAGTATAGTGTACGGTTTTAGTGAGCAGAGGAATTCCTGCATCGGATGATCAAGTTGAAGTGATGGACACGTGTTGCGGATTCCATGAGGAATCTGCAACGATGCCAACTACATTTCACGATACAATGGTATCGCATAAAGATCGCCGTAAACGCTTCCCATCTGAAAACGAGGGAGAATGTCCCGGAAAATTGTGTACATGGACGACGCTTGAAGCTGAAAGACGATCGTTCATACTGTCATAACGCTCTCGACGGAATGAATAATGACATCTATTCAGGCAAAAACGGAGAGTAATTGCTTCACATGCTAATGTCGAAAGCATTGCGTTGACTGGGCTGCATGTGTCTTTCATTCGTGCAGGCATGTTACACGTGCAAAACGAAATCTCGATTGCAGCGCATAACTATATTTGGCTAATGTGTACTTAAGGTGTGTGTTGGGAGTAGTGTTGTTGAATGCAGGCAGCACGAATGCCAAATGTTGAGGCGGTGCCCTCTTATAGAACAAGTACGCAAGCTATACTAAGAATAGAGCAATGCCAGCAAGGCTGTGTATAGCGCAATTCAACATGCTTTCTTTGTATACTGTCACGGCACTGTCCCCGTTGGCAGTCAGAGAGTTCCGTTGTCATGCCATTTATCCCTCGGCAACCAGCGAGCCTAAAACCCTATTTTTCTCGCATGGTCATGCTTCTATACAATAACTCTGCACGCTGAACAGATGAGGGCAATTGCTGTGCCCTGCAGCAATCTGCTGCTCCATACACTGCTGGTTGCTGCTTTGTGCCTAAATCATAGTCCCCCAGGAAGCGCACAATATCATTGTTCCTCAAAGGTATCCTATTGGATAGAGTGCACTAAGCTTATGCCACAATGTCTCTACACTGCCCCCCATTTTGGCATAAGCAGGACATGCCAGAACCACCCTTAGTATGTGCCATCCAGCTCGACAATATATAAAGGGGTCAGCGGACAATCTCTTGATAACATGTCCATAATGCAGAGCAGCGCAATTTGAGTGATTCCCAAAACGACCCTGAAGTTGAACGCCAGAAATCAAGGAGCATGGAGGTCTCCTTTTGGCAACTCAAGGGCTCTGAAGTTCCAAACCTCGGCTATGTTCCTTTGACCTCTTGTGGTAAACCAAGATAGACCAACCAAAACTATACAGGCGTGCGTGATACGCAGCTGCGCAACATGCGGAACGGCCATCTGGCAGGTGCGCGCTAGATCACGTGGCTCTCTGCATACTCACGCGTCTAGTTGACAGACTCGACGCCCCAGCCATTTGACCTTGACGCGCAGCATCGATCACTTTCTCTTGCAACTGAGCATCAGCTCATTGGCAACTGTTGCCCCGCGGGAAGGGGAGCCAACGACGTGCCCATATAAACAACACTTGCCCTGCAAGCAATGGACTCAATGCAGGACGACACAGGAAGGGGAGCCAAAGGCCTGCCCATAGACACAAGGTGAGCCCGAGGTCTTACCATCTGATTGGGGAAGCGGTGTTGCCAGGAGTCCCGTGCTGCGCGGATTTGTCTGAATCTGAACGGCGCCGCCGCGTGTTGCAAGGTACTGCCTTAGGAGCGACTCCTCTTCACGTGGCTTGCCCGGCTTCCCCTTCGCGCCTCCTATCGATGTGGTGGCCATGGCCAGCTCCCGCAAATTGCGAGGCTGGGGCGCATCATTTTCGTGGCAAGGGGTGGGCGCCGATCTCGGGTTGCATGTGCTACAAGCCGGCCACAATGCGCCCCGAGCCTCCCGCAACTCGCGTTGTAGGAGTTCAGCGCGCATCTCCTGCTCAAACCTCAACCCCGCTTCGCTCAGCTCACGCGTTGATTGCAGACATCAACAAGCGATAGCAGGCAGAGTGTCGCCAGCCCCCCACAGGTAGCGGAGCGATCTCTTACCTGGCGTCGTCCGCTCACAGTTGCCGGCTATTCATGGGAGCGCACCATGGCGCCGGAAGCAATGGGGCAAACTGGATACGGTTCCCGGAGGAAGATCCGCAGAGCTCGCCGCGCCGCGCAGAGAACGCACCTGCCCGGGAACCCGCATGAGCACCTCCACTGCAGCCTCGCTGACCGCCACCAGCCGCGCACAAGCCTCTTCGTGCGACGCGGCCATCTTGCAGGGCTCCCGCTCTGCTGGCGGCCCATCACCCCCCCCCTCCCCCCCACCTCTCGAACTACCGACGAGCCATCTTCGAAATTCACCCTCAGTGCGGGCTAGCCGGCACGGCTCAAGCCTTGCCACTGCCCCCTCGCCAGCCCCAAAATATGCAACGCGGGCAATGAAGTGATGGCAACCCTGGTGTATCGAGCGGCACGGCAACGGATGCAGATGGGGAGCTGCTGCGGGCGGGGAGCAGCGCATGCATGATGCCGGCTGCAGACGGGGAGTGGCTAGACAACGGCTACAGATGGGGATCACCATAGGCTGCCGCAGAGCTGCTGGCTTTGAGGTCGTTGTCCGGACGTGGCGTGTCCATTAGGAGGGAGACGGAGCTCTGCCCTTCGTCCACGTGCACATGCAATTCCGTGCCGCGTCTAATGGACCCTCCTTCCACCACCACCCCACCCCCTATCCCCACATGCACCGCCGAGCAGTTTGAATCGCCATCGATTTATTGGGTGAAGGCGTCGCCAAGCGTGTGCATATCTGACAGATATCCTATATCATAAACATTGGACAGTGTGGTCGATGTTCTTTCGATTTATTATGCTTGTTATCCTTGATTACAAGCATGGTCATCACAAGCGTGTTGGGCTCAGCTTCCAAAGTCCAAACTCACAAAGCGAATTCTAAGATCAGGCGGCTTAGAGACGTCAATGACGTGATCGGGCGGCTTAGAGACGTCAATGACGTGATCGGGCGGCTTAGAGACGTCAATGGCGTGCTTTGTGGTGCGGGCGCATCATTGCCTCGCATCATGCAAATCGGCACGCAGCGAAGGCAAGCGCATGTCCCAAAGTGCTTTGGATGACCGCAATTTATCAGAGATGCTCACTGCGAAGGGGGATCCCGGGATCTCGTGTTCATGCACTGCCACGGAGCAATGCATGTATGTCCCTTGTGTGAAGGAACACTTTGAAACGGGTCATGAGGCTCAGTAGGCTTTCAACTTCATTCTTCAAGGTGCGTGTAAGCCGCTGCGTGGAGGGGGGGCAGAGGGGGGGCAAAGCAGCGTCACCGTGATGCCGCGCTGTGCTGGAATACCACCGCGTCGCAGGCACCTAATGGCGCGGGGGATCCCGCGGCCTGCGGCGAGGCCCCCGGCGCTTCCGAAGCGGCGAGCTCCTGGATGTGGGGCCTGCGGCACTGCTCCGGCCAGGCGCCCTGGGCAAAATCACTGTGGCCCGCAAGCTTTCTAGGTGTTACAGGCCTCGGTTCTGGCGATACGGTTCGCACTTCACTGTTGACGGCAGTGGCATGGGAACTCTCAGTGTGCACAGAAACCCATGAACGATCCGCGGAGTACCTGAGATGAACTGCAAAAAGCACCCCCGTTCCGTACACGCCTCCCATTCATCCCATCGCCTCGCAAGCTCGCATTCATCCCATCGCCTCGCAAGCTCGTATGATGAAAGCCGTTTAGCACACATTAGGCAAAGAATGGCTCAGGGGAAGGCGAGGACCGATCGGGGATGGGTCGTGGGAAACCACTTGCTATCAGCGAAGGATGGCTCAAGGAGAATGACGAGCCACCGCTAAAAAGCATGTGGGAGGAGTCGCGGGCAATGATAACTCGCAGCGCGACGAACAAGGGTGGTTGAGGAGAGATAATAGTTTGTCGCAAAAATAAAGTGAGACGGGTGGGAGGGAAGGACGTGTGATTTGTGCGGGATGGGTCCGGGGAAAACGAAAATGGGTCCCCCCAAAACGAGCGCGGGATGCTGGGGAAGTAAGAGCAACCCACGGCAACCACAGTGCGCACGGGATGGATCATAAGACACAGTGACTTGCCGCAACAACAGCGCAGCGAGGATCTGGGTGGACGGTTACTGACTGCGAAAACAACACGTGGTGGATCAGGCGAAACGATGACTCATCGCATGAATATTTGTCCGGAAAGTGGAACTTGGTAGACAGCAGCGGGGTGCTCGAGCTGCTTGAGTTCTGTGTTCACCTTGGGTATGAGAAGGGGTTGGAGCCAAGGTCACGGCAGGCGAGGAGGTGGGTACCATCACCGGGGCCTGCGACAGGGACACCACGGCACGCTGTGTGAGGTGCGGTGTCCAGAGCCTCCATTCATGTCACTCTGAGAAGATAAACCATCACAGCTTGGTCGAATGCGCTTCTGTCGCCATGCGCACGCAGACCCCGAGCTCCGCCCGCCGCCGATGGTACAGCAGGCAACACGCGCAGGAGAAGGCACAGGGTGAACGCCCGCGATAAAGCCCTGCTTTCTGTACGGAGGCGAAGGAGGGGGATCAGGCAGCGACGAAAGCGGCTGCAGCCGGCATCCTCAGGCACTGGAGCACCGGAGCTCACCGCAGGCTGTTCGGGCGATGTACGCGAAGGTGAGCGCGGCTGCAGCGGGGTGGGGGTGGAGCATGAGGAGGGGGTGTCGGTGTCATTCGTGCAGAAGGGCTCTGCTATCGGTGGTGTGGAGCCCGGGCTGCCATCGGAATCGGCCAGGGCGGCGGAAGGTGGGGGCGTGGAGAGCGCGGCGAGCACACAGGAAGCCCTGAGGATTGGATCGAAGCGGGGCGGGGAGGGAGGTCGTCTTGGCCGCCTCCTGTGAAAAAACCACCACATGCCGACGCCGCAGAGCCTTTTCAGGCTCAGATGGTAGAGGCAGACCTCGTTCCGAAAAGCAGGTGCCGTCCTCGTTGCCAGCAGTTGTGAACACGCAGACCGGGAAGCGCACCCGGTCGGCTTGGCTGCCCCACTCGCACACTCGCCTGGACCTCACCACGGGTCACCCCAACCAACACCCCGGCACGCCACCCGGATGAGCAGTCTAGCTGAGTTCCTGAGAGCAGCGGCATTGCCGCGAGTGTCCCGCACACGCGACAACTAGGCCACGTCTGGCAGCCCGCTGGTCGGAAAGGCCGAGCTTGGCGTGCCAAGGGGAAGGGCTTGCAACGTGCTGGAAGTTCGTTTGATCAGAATAAGCGATGAATAGCACAGAGGGCTTGGGGACTGCGAGCTAAGGCTTTCGGGCTCACGAGGGCGGCTAGAGATCTGTGCAAGGCCTCACCTCGCGTTTTCGATACCTTGCCAGCTGTCCGCCCTCCTCTGAGGCTGGTGCAGCTGGAAGCAGCTTCGTGGCGGTCACTCTCAGAGGCCCCCGTGCATTCCCCTGCAGAGTTCTCTTCCGCTTCGGAGCTGGACGAAGCCTCAGGGGACGGGACGAGCATGGCGCGGGCGGGAAAACTTGAGGAAGGAGGCACCGGCCTTCTCCGGCGCGTCTCAAGCAAGCGACCGGTTCTTGCAAGCGCTGAGCCCCCGCCCCGATCGCCCTCGTGGGTGAGGGGAGTGCCCATTATTAGGGTTTTGCGTGTTGGCGCCCTGCCGTGTCGCCCGTGGGAGGAGCTCGATTGAAATCCCGATGGAAACGCGCGTGGGGTCTCATCGCTGTCGTCGCTATCAGATAACGCCTATGTGCATCCTCCTCCCTCTCCTTATCAGCCCCCAAGCAAAGCGCAGACGCCGATGGCGACCTTTCACACCATTTGTCCCTGGCAGTTAACAGTCTTGATACCTCGGCTGCAGCAGATGAAACCGCGGAAACGGCCGAGACCAGAGAATAAATTACTACAACACTGTTGTGCGCTGTGTCAGTGTGCTGTTCGAAGGAGCAAGGCGCCCGTACGATGCGCAGGTATTCCGGGAAGTCGGAGCTCCAGCCGGAAGGTGGACTTGAAGTGCGAGTGAAAGTCGACGGCTCACGGGGGACAGTGACTTTGACAGTCGCGTTGGTGCTCTCACAGCTTGAAATCCTGAGATGCCGGGAGACGGAGATTTTCGGAGGCAGGAAAACGTGGCATCGATCTGATGGATCCAATCCGAAACTCTCTCCAGGCGCAAAGTCTATGATGAAGGTAGGTGCGCCACTCAACGGAGTGCCTGCTTCTCCTGCTATGGAAGCTGCGAAAATCATTTCGCGCAAGTCCGAGGGTTACGCATCCAGTGCACGAAGTCGCCCCCGAGGCATTGCGCATGGCATCGCAATCCCGAAGGCATCATGCAAGTGTCGCGCTGTGACAAGGCCCGATACGCTAGCCACATAATGCCGGCGATGTGCAAAGCCCGAATGCATCGCTGCGCCCTCGAAATTTAATCACAGGCGATCGAAGTAGACGACATAGCAGAGCATGATTGATACCGGCCTAGACGCGACGGCGCGCATACCGTTGCTCCGCGGGTATCGGCCATGTGGCTGAAAAGTGCACAGTCCGCCGCTCTCGCCCTCCACACAGAATCGTGCGATGCCATTCCCGGCTGACGATTTTACGCGGCGCTCCTTTTTGACAGCACGTGGTTGCGGTGTGCACTATGTCCTCGAACGATGTGACGCAGCCCGACAAAGCTGATTCGGGCGTGACGCGATGCCACACGATATCATGGACCAGCTCGGGTAACAGAAAATAGCCTCGTCACTCTTTTCGCGATGCAGATTCGGCAGGGAATGATTCAGATATATAGGACAGGAGCGATATGATCTGCATGTTAATGATATTCACGTTTTCGAGTCGAGTTTTCCGAGTCTCGTTCAGACTTTTTACATCCTGCAGGTGAACCAGTACTTATCGTTGTGACAGAACTGGGATTGAACATGGCTGATGGGCGCGGGCGTCGGATGGTCACCGGCTCACCGCAGAGTCAGCACAATTTTGTCGACACGTCAGAGTTCCGATCATGCCACGTCTAAGATGACACTTCCATGCCAGAGACTGCATAAATGGTCCGCTTAGCCACGTCGGTGGTCAGCCGTCGGCTCACTCCGCGGAGACCGTGTTCAATGTTTCCCGGTTCTATCATACCGCCATAATACATTGCCTATTGGCAATTAAATTGGGGGGAAACTTTCCTGACGCTCACCCTCGCGCCTCGCCGGTCACCCACTCCAATTTCATTCATAGATCATGCCTGACGTGAGAATGGAGACTTGCAAGAGCAACATGCATCTCGTGTTTTTCTATTGTGTTTTTTTCTCCTCCCGAGATTGACAGCCCCGCACGTACTCCACGCCAATCTGTGCAGTACCACGATAGTCGCAACTGCCTCTTCAAAACTTGAAGCGGCTAGGAAGGGCTACCTACGTACGGTCATAGTCCAAGGTCGGAAATGGCAGAACACTATGTCGCCCCGCCAGACGAAAGCTCGCAGGCGTTTATCGTTAGGCTCGCTACCTTCTTGGGCGAGGTATGTTTCAATGTCGCAATATTTCTCAAGTCATTTGCGGCTATCAAGAGGGTGGCCTTTGGAAGTCACTGAATCCTGGCGTATGCGTGCAGGAAAGCGTAGAGCAGGCCATCGAGAGTTTTTTGCGCGAGAAGATACCAAAGTATTGTTTTAAACCTTCATTTTAACGTTACTAGAACACGAATACTAAGTTCAATTCTGTCGATCTGGCTTCGAATTTGATTCCAGTGAAGCGCTTGAGCAAGGCTAACTGGGGAGCGCTGCCAACAGGGGAGGTTTCACCACGACTGCAGAAGGTGAACATAGCCTCGAGGCGCACGCAGTGTACACGGAATACCTTGCCCTTGTTGAGGGAAAACTGGAGGTACAGTATAATACAGTATTGCACAAGCGTTTTGGGTCAACACTTGTAGATGGTGTCTGCCACGTACTGCACCCTTGTTTTCCCTCTTCTCGTTCGCTTGATGCCTACTGGTGAGAATACTGGGGTTCACTGCACAGGGATTTTTGACGAGGGAGGGGCTGACGTCAGTACAATTTCAACTGAAGTGTCAAGCAGCAAAAGAAGACGATAGCTCGATAGATAGCTACATGGTCGGTCTCGCGCCTTTTATTCGTGAATCCCGTGTGCAACGAACCCGTGTGGAGCTTCCTCGACTTGGCGTTAGAGCGTGGAAGCTGTCACGATATCAGCTCGGTCGATATTGGCAGCTTCGGCTGTCTTAATTTCCCGCTGTGCGCTTTGTTTAACAGTTAGTGGCGCGCCCTGAGCGACTGTGGTGATCTCTTTCTCAGGATTCTCTCGTTGCAAGTTGGGACTTTGAAGCTTTTGGTAAATTGTGCAAAGATTTCCAACAGGTGTGAAGGCCTGTTCATGTAAGCAAGCATCATGAGAATAGCTGAGTTGAAGATGTGTGGTTCAACGCGGCCTGCCTTAAACTGGGCGTTTTTTATCCTCGCATATACGATCGTGTGCTGCGAACCCATCACCGTGTAGCAATTTAGGACGCCAAGGCGAGACTCGACAAGGAGGTAATAGGAGACTCTCGCCTATTTTCATGCTTAGGAAGATGTTGCGAGATCAGTATGTGAATAGGGCCTCCTGCCGTCTCGACGTGGTCCATTCAAATTTGCCTTCTGTCGTGAACATGCTGAGAAGACTCGACCAGCCCTCCACGTGGCTGTGCTCCACAAAATGACGGCACTGCCAGTCTCTCTGTGAAGTCGTGTTGTGGATCTGATTTTGAACGTCCGTAGGAGTGCGATGAGAAATAGGCAAAGAGTCGTATTTTTTGTGCGTCCACCTGAAGGGGATCCTGCTGCACCATGAAAACTATTTGGGTTTGAAGTGACCGATTCGAGTTCGGCTTTTCCTGAAGCTTCTGACGCACCGTAGGACACTGGCTTCGCGTGTGACGAGGTATGGTGTGTTGCGTTCAGGAACTGCAGCAGCCGACCTCGGAGCCACAAGATTCTGGAGAAGGCGATGAATATGGCAGTCGAAACTTGCAGGACGAGGAGCTCTTTATGTAGATTTGCATCTGCAGAAACCACAGGAACCTTAAATCAGTGGCAGCTTACCGTTTAGGGGCAGTAGCTCCTGCATACTTTGTGTCCGCTTTTGTTTAGCCCAAAGCCTCCCATTTCAACAGCTCTCTGCTGCAAGTAGGCTTCAAGGAAGCATTGGTTGGTCGGAATACGAGCACTTTGTGAAACAGTGTTGATGCCGTGAGCTGCATTTTCGGTCACCTCCACAACATCCGTTGATAAGTTACACATCAAAACAGCAGCAGCCCAGCAGCCCTGCGGAAACCTGCAGATAAAGGCACCATTTCTTATCGTGTGCCTTCGGGTAGGAGAAGCGGGTAAGAATAGGTGAGGAAATATTCCACCCTATGATTATGGCATTGGGACTCATGGACACATTTGGAGGTCAGAGCATAGTGAATCTCTTGGAGAGGGTCGATACACTTGGCAACAATAGATAAATCCTAAGGGGGTTTAGAAACTGATTCCCTATTATTCATTACAAGCCAATATTACAAAGCCAGATTGGACCCAAGAATGCCTTTTCCCGATGTTACGTGCACCCATGGTGCGTACGAAGTGTTGACTTCCCTTACTTCCCGCAGACCTGGGATGACAACAGTCTTGATGAGTTGTTTGTTCTTGAAGCTCGTGGCGTTTGGCCTAGGTTTTGTGGGGTGTTATCTCCTTTTACTTTTCGATCACTGAAAATCCGCGTCTTGAAGGATCACAATATGTTGATGTTGCAATCATCAACGATTGGCATTCCTCAGATTTGCATAGGCATTCGACGGCCCATTGCTTGCCACGTACAGTAGTAAATGGCGTACTACTGTACTTGTCTAGCCGATATGCCATATCCTTTGATTGCCAGTGCCAGTAATAGGTTCCTGCGTAATCAGATCAGGCGACATTGAGCAAGCAAGGCGGGGCTAAGGTAGATTAAACAACAATGCGAGGATATAATGAGGTCACGGTTTCCAAATGAGGGCTCTTACTAGGCTCTGCCCATTGTCTGCAAAGTAATATCTAAGTGCAAGAGCGTAGTTGCTAACCAATGTCTGATGCGGATGAGAAGGTCGTGGTGTGGGGCGTAAGATACGATATGGGTATGGGGTGTAAGATCCAAGTTAGGATTCACATCACAGCAGGAATCGTGCACTTGACGATCCCCAAGCGGAACATACACACGTATACCCACAATGCATGCTATAGCATGCCACCTAGTTGTGGGGACACTTGTACCCTCAGGACTTTGTCCTAATAAACAGCGTAAAGGTTTGAATAAATAAATGAATGATAAATAGATACCCACAATTTGCGAGGCTAAATTATATGTGCACATGCCGCTTGCAAGCGATATTATGTGATGACTTGTGACGAAGCTGTAAGTGCAACGTTGAATAAGATGTAGGCGTCAGATGAGAATAAATTCGGTCAAGGGTGGCCGTGGGGACGACACAGTGGCCGAGGAGAGGTGAACAAAGGTCATCTTACTAGGGATGGAACACATCTGCGTTTGCGCAACCCAAACGCAGTAGTTATGATGCACAAAAACACGAGTATTCACTTATCACCGAAAATTGAAAACTGCTGAGATCTCGAGTTTCGCTGATATCGAGATCGGCCGGCTTGATATCAGCGGCCGGCTTGAGGCCGGCTCGGTGCGCTGCTGTAAAATTACCTCGCTCCTCTTGAGCGTTATGTGTCCATCACCGTTTGCAGTACGTAGTGTGGCCACTGCCTGCTCCACAGATAGTTTGGCGATTCAGCTCTACCGATAACCGATGCTGGAATCTGGCTGGTAGCCCTCCCAAGAGTCTTGGTGTAGGTGACCCTGGCCAGACCCCTAGATCTGAACGATCTAGGTGACTATTCCAATCGATCGATTCCAAAAGCTGCCTTGGACAGCTTGATCAGCTCCACCTAATACAGTTACTGTGCCGATTCGGTTCTTCCGCCCGAAAAGCATTATACCTGTGCACGATCGCACGTTCAGCTTCAACCATTCATCAGATTGTTATTCCTCGACTGATGGTTCCTCGAATAACTTGGAATCCGCCCTGAGCCGATTATTTAAAGAACGGCCCGGCATTGTGCCATCCAGATCATCAGATTTGCCATCATCGTAAATAGTCACACGTATCATCTGGCTGTGCTCGTCTGATTCCGCACGATCATGCCGCCACTCGTCGATGTGCTGATGTTGTCGCGATCTTATTACTGGCATCGGGCTTCAGCGCTCGGCATCCGGTCCTGGTATGCGGCATCGTTCTCTTCTCCGCTAACCTACGGTACGTTACAGGATCGCGCGCTATGCTAGCTCCTCCTAGCATAACTCTCCTGATCGTTGTTTGATGCTGATCGTCATCGAATGCACATTTATTATATACCAGGATGTTGTAATTGTAAAATCCTAAAATAAAATATCCGCAGTACAGCCGTGTATACACTGCCATGGAGCGGTGTGTAGGCTGCTACGCCTCTTCGGATCGCTCTCCTTGCCGGTCGGCGATGCCCCCCGTTCTCGGGTTCCCTATGTCCCCATATCTGTTTGTTAGGATTTCCCTCTGCGCCCTGAAGCTCGCTGGGACCTCCGCTCCAGGTCGGCTGTCCACGAGGACGCTTCCCCCATCTGCGTCGTCTCAGCATATTGGGAGTCGGCCACACAGCAGCTCGTCCTCGTCCACTCTTCCCCCCCGTAGGCGCGTCC
This sequence comes from Cymbomonas tetramitiformis, assembly GCA_001247695.2. Taxonomy (NCBI): domain Eukaryota; kingdom Viridiplantae; phylum Chlorophyta; class Pyramimonadophyceae; order Pyramimonadales; family Pyramimonadaceae; genus Cymbomonas; species Cymbomonas tetramitiformis. Next base: position 28,192 of record LGRX02035251.1, on the reverse strand, counting down.
AGAGTTTCGGTGATTAACTCGTTCGTTCCCGACCACTCTAGCAGCTCGCAAAGCAGACAAAGTAGAAAATGGTTCCCCACGGTGGCTTGTGCAAACCTTGATATGCACAATTCGCAATCACTTCGGGGTTGTATGCGCTAGTTGAGACAGGCCCGTTGCACGCCTGCTGCCGGCTGTCAGCGACTGTGCCTTGGTCGATGCGAATACATAGCTCTACTGCGCAATCGGCGCAGTGCTGCGCGCTAGCCGAGGCCGCTCGTTGTTCGCATGAGGCTGTTGTGTTGCGAGCTGTGAATCGGCTGTGGTGCGCCTGCGGTTGCTGCAAGCTACGATTTGGCATTAGCGAGCCTTGCGCAATCGGCTCAACGTCGCGCGCTAGCTGAGGCCGCTCGCTGCACGCCTGTGGCTGCTGCGCTGTGCGGTGAGATGTGCATTGATAGCTGCGCGCATCCTTTATAAATTCGTGATGTATGATGCTATGCTGCACATGTGTGCTGCTGTGCATTATTATTTCACAAAATTACTGAAAACTATTTCGTTAATTATTTTATCTATATACTTTCTGATGCCATTTCTCTGTATGCGCACTCTCTTGTTTAGCTGATCCAAACCGAGTATGCACCCTTATTGGCTATCATCGGGTTATACTGTACTTTGTATTGGGTACTCTATGGCATCTCATGCCACCGCATGTCCACAGGTTTATCGTATTACCGTTCTTCATATTTACCTGCGTGTGCGCATACCATTGGACATCCGAAATCAAATCGGCCAATTATTGTACGCTATATCGGCGCGTGCGACACGACAGCATATTGGGCGTGAGCGTCATCCAGCAAAACCTAAAAACAAAACAAAAATCCTGATAGTGTTCTGAATACCTGTCTGAATAAGGACGATGATAACTTGATCAAGGTTTCAAAGCCTGTCAGTCGAACACTTTTTCATGAGATGAATTTCGGACATCACCTTATCTGTTATTTATTTATATCCTCGACCACGTTTATATTAACCACTCCCTGCCACACACGAACCTCGCCGACGTGTTCCCATCAAACTGCCCAAATGCATATATGGGTACTCAACCGAACATACAAATTGGGATATGGGAATTGACTTGTTATTTTATGAACTCTTAAACCCCGGTACATGTATCTGGCCAAACACAGATTTGTTTCAATATCCGGCACTCGATGTATGTATGATTACATATGTTGCTACTACTTCATATATACATCCACCCGTTCACCCCAAGTCTTGTTCGATCAAATGCATGTGGGGTGCAGTGCTAATGGGCCGAGCCGTCCACTTTCCCAATATGTCTCCCCGGTGTGCATCACACGCCGTTGAGCACCCGGTATCGAGCGAACATCGCTCGAAACAAATGGCCACCAAATGATTAAGCATCTACAAATTTTGATAGATTGACTTATCCCTGCCAAGCTGATGTTGCACATGGCCACTATATCGCTGTGCAAAAAAAATGGCAACAGCACTTAAATAACTATGCCTGTGAAATCAGGCTACTGCAATCCTTTGCCATTCTGATGGATTTCTTTACAAAGTGCATGTGCCCTCATAGGCACCTTCATAACGGAGGCTACATGATGACGCATGCTTGTGACCCCTGCGGAACTGACTTACGGACCTCAATCATTTCCTGCTTCATCTCACGATCAAGTCTCCGCATCTCCGACTGCACCTTATCTCTCAAGTCTTTCTCCAATTTCTCAAGGCCAGAGATCATCTGATCCTCCGACCCTCTCTGGCTAGCTTTGATGATCTCTAAATCGCCATGTAACGCATTCACCTTCTCTGTTAGTGGCTTCATGATAACTTCCAATTTGCCGAGAGCCTGAGGGTCACACAAACAAGCAGGTTAGACATATCTGAAACGGTGTGTAAACAACTCAACACGAGTTACGCCAGGGCAGCCGAAATAAGAAATTGCACATATCAATGAAGCAGGCCCAGGAAACCATCTGCACATGCTCAAAGGATGCGCATGATCTGCACACCTCTCCGGCCACCTTCCACGAGGAGTGCAGGGTGAGCTAGGCCGTCTCCCATCGAGAACCGTCCTTACAATATGCCCACCCCTACATTTGGACAACAACATATAACATTCTGGGTAGAGTGTCACCTTGGTGATGTTTGTCAAGGAGCCCTGGAGCTCGTTTATGATTCGGTCATGTTCCGTAATATGCTCAAAGGCCACCTCATTGGTCTTATCCCGCAGATCTGCCATCTGCTCTCGCATCTCATCTGCCTTCTGCATCCAATGCTTCACCTGCTCCTGCAGAGCCTCTTTCTCTCGCCGCAGTGTGTTTAGTGCGATCTTGGTAGACTTGGTCGCGTTTTCTGCCTCCCGCGCGCGCTGCTTTTGCACCGACTGCAGCTCCGCAAACGCCTTCTGCTTCTCGACAGTTGCTTCCTTCACCAACACTTCTGCCTCTTGCACCTTACCCGTCTTCAGCACCCGGATCTCGTCCTGATTGTCGTCAGCCCCGCAACTAACCGTCAGACCATCGATGCCTGACCTACTTTTGACCCAAATTGTGGTGTGGCTCATGCTATGCAACTTCTCTTGACTCGGTAAAGATGCATGCAAAAGCAATGCATAATCAAAAGTTCGCCTGCTTTCTCCTCCTCATTTCAGGCGGCTGATTGGCTCGACCTGATTCCTCTGTCAGACGGCCATTCTATACCTGAGCCAGCATCCAGGACACAGACATGTCACGGGTGCTCCTTTCAAGGCGGATGTGGCACGTATTGCATCTCGCGGTGGCCTCAGTCCACCTCGGAGGCCTTCACAGTGGCGGATGGCTGCAATGGCCAATTCCCCATGCTACCATTTGAAAACGCGTTCAAATGCAGTTACCGTTATCAGGCGTCAAATTCTTGCCTGCCGAGCAGTAGTGATCATTGAGAGTGCGCCCGAACCTGCAGCTTACGCCGCTCCTCCAGGAACGCATGCTGCATCGCCTCCCGCTCCGCCAGAGCTTTGTCCAGAATCTGCTCGCACTTGCGCTCGATTGCTTTCTTCTCTTGCTTCGCCTCCGCCACCATTTCCCGAGCCTTGCGCTCAAGTGCATCTCGCTCCACCTCCGCCGCCTGAAAGAGCCTCGCCGCCGCCAGCGTGAGTCACAGTGCATTGGCAAACGCACCCAGCATCCCCCTAATCCCTCAAACCGCCGAAAGCATTCCATCACCGTCGCTGCAGACGGCCCAAGGACACTAAAGTGCCAAGTTACAGAGCGTGGTTAGGCTGCACAGGTGCAGAGGCCCTGTGCATATGACGATTGCCTTTATCAAACAAACAGGCCGTCCAGCATGACTTGCGAGATATCATGCATGTTCCAGAAAGTGCGTGCTTGACACGTTCATGAATGGTCCATCGGCTTGGAAGCGCTAAGGGCGATCCCGCAACGTAATTGTTTGGCAGGTGCCCTGGGGAGAGGGTAGGCGTGATGCAGGTGTGGCTGATCAGAGCTGAGGGGGAATGCCGAATGGCAGCCAGGCACCTGCAGCTCACTCTCCATCAGGGATGACGCCTCTGCACGTTTCGAGCGGACATCGGCGTTGAGCTCTTTTACCTCCTTCCTATATTGCTCCTCCAGTTCCGCCCTGTGCGAGGCACCCAAGCCGAATGAACTATCCACCCGGTGTGATGTGAACCCACCCACAAAAAACCCGAGCCTCGCCGCTGGCGTACACAACAGCTGTGACAGAGCCACTTTGAGCAGGGTCATCCAAATACACAAAAGCTGTGACAGAGCCACTTTGAGCAGGGTCATCCAATTACACAACAGCTGGAGACAGAGCCACTTTGAGCAGGGTCATCCAAATACACAACAGCTGTGGCAGAGCCACTTTGAGCAGGGTCATCCAAATACACAACAGCTGTGGCAGAGCCACTTTGAGCAGGGGTCATCCAACACAACAGTTGTGGCAGAGCCACTTTTGAGCAGGGTCATCCAAATACACAACAGCTGTGGCAGAGCCACTTGAGCAGGGTCATCCAAATACACAACAGCTGAGACAGAGCCACTTTGAGCAGGGTCATCCAAATACAAATACACAACAGCAGGCAGAGCCACTTTGAGCAGGGTCATCCAAATACACAACAGCTGAGGCAGAGCCACTTTGAGCAGGGTCATCCAAATACACAAACAGCTGTGACAGAGCCACTTTGAGCAGGGTCATCCATGCCAAATACACAACAGCTGAGACAGGTTTTCACTCTTGGGAGTAGGGTCATCCAAATACACAACAGCTGAGACAGAGCCACTTTGAGCAGGGTCATCCAAATACACAAACAGCTGTGACAGAGCCACTTTGAGCAGGGTCATCCAAATACACAACAGCTGTGACAGAGCCACTTTGAGCAGGGTCATCCAAATACACAACAGCTGTGGCAGAGCCACTTTGAGCAGGGTCATCCAAATACACAACAGCTGAGACAGCCACTGAGCAGGGTCATCCAAATACAAATATGACAACAGCTGTGGCAGATTTCACTTTGGAGTAGGGTCATCCAAATACACAACAGCTGAGGCAGAGCCACTTGAGCAGGGGTCATCCAACACACAACAGCTGTGACAGAGCCACTTTGAGCAGGGTCATCCAAATACACAAATAGCTGTGACAGAGCCACTTTGAGCAGGGTCATCCAAATACACAACAGCTGTGACAGAGCCACTTTGAGCAGGGTCATCCAAATACACAACAGCTGTGGCAGAGCCACCTTGACCAGGGTCATCCATCCAATTATCAGCGATACGAAGCACATGCCTCGATGGTAAATATAATCTGCGCAGCAACTGCTACACGCACGATGTTGGGGAAATGAACCAAAAGCAAAGGCGGGCCCTCAAATGTTCCCCCGCCAAAGTTATGACAGGATGCAGAGCGTGGATGCGGACGTGGAAGCGGACGAGGACGCGTCGCTGACAAGCAGGCAGTGCCTACCATAATGGCAGCACAGACACAGCTCCATCCCGCCAGCCACCTCCACAGAATGGACAGGCATGTTCAAAGCAGGGTCTGAATACTGTACCAATGGCCTCCATGGAGGGAGGGGGGATATAGATCCTCACGCTCAGGTCTCAGCTTATATTCAAATCATGCAATACCAAAACCAAAGTGACAAGGCAAAGTGCTGGACTAACCTATGTTACCTTCAAAGAGGCCGGTGCCCACCCAAAACCACCGGAACAGCCAAAGATCCGCAGAACTACACAAAGGCGCACTGAGCCGCCTGCCGCAAACAAAGGGACGGCACAGCATGTGGATGCGTGCGCCCTCCTGCCTCTCCGTGCAGCAAACAACCCAAGCCGACTTGTCTGCAAGGTCGACAAAGAGGCGGTGCCTGCCAGAAAGGGACCACACGCGCGGCCACATCCAATCGCTCGCGTCCACCAAGCCGCTCCCAATCACCACGGGGTTCCGGAATTGTGCAAAAACCGAGTCCCTTTGTCCTTAAAAACACAAGTCCCTTTGCAGCACCAAAGGCGACCACACACCGAATGGCACGACGCACACTGACCGAGGCCTGCCCACCGCCACCGCAGTAAATGAAAAAAGCATGCAAGCACAGGGCGGGGCTATGACGTATTTTTACACACTGAACGGCATGAGATCGGCAAGCAAAAGCCAGCCCACCATCATCCCAGTGGATGTGAGAAGCAAATCAAGAGCAGGGCGGGGCCGTGACAAGATACCACAAACACATACATATTCCCAACCCAAATGCAAAGCAGCATGGAAAGATGATACGATGTGACCGATCGTCGCCAAACAATTGTTGGTCTCTGGGTTACGTATTTTTACACACACACGCTGTGATGTAGCAGGGATGACAGCATGACGAATGGGCATAAATCCATGCCGAGTTTGTCGTGCGCGCCCCCTAGCGGGCGTAGGCAGGCTCGAACCTCAGACCGGCGAGTTTCTCTTCTGCGTCTTCTTTCATTTTGGCCACCTCTGCTTCACCATCCGACATGATCTTAGCCATCCTCTCTGCTGCGTCTTGCCTTGCCTTCTCCTCCTTCTCGTCCGCCTCCACTTTCATTCTGTCTAACTGCAGCCATAGGCACCCACCACCAAGCTTACTCTGCAGAAGCTATGTCGCCCGTTGGCTATATTCCACCATATTTCCGAAGGTTGTTGCCGCGCCAGAGGGAAAAGTGAAAATCGCGGTTATCAGCTCGATCGCTCGGTCCAATGGCCGGGTTTAAATGCAGGATAAGCGTGCAGGTACTCCGTGTTCCTGAAGAGTGCGACGATACTTGCACAGAAGCCGAGAGGTTTCACAGGATGACAATGTTCAGTATTTCCTGCTCTTTGTGAGGGCACTTTACTGCACATTCTGCAAATACTGTGGAGATGCTATGCTCCATTCGCCGTGCTGCGCTTCACCTAAACCCAGATCAGCCCTGGCACACACTTTGCTCTCACTTCACCTACAGATACCACGCGCCGAGGGGGGAATGGAGAGGGGTGGCCTATGCACCTGCTCCTGAGCAAGGTTTGTAGTGGAGGTGACGGCCTCCTTGGCTTCACGCTCTTTTCTCTCGAGCTCCTCCTGAGTCAGCTGCAGTTTGGAGGCCATCTCCGAGCCGAGGCGCTCGAGCTCCTTTTGCTGCATCCCGAGAACGGCCTGCAACTCCGCCTTCTCCGCGTTGTGAGTCTGTTGCTCCTCCTCGAGCTGCGTGGCAGCCGCCAGCAGCGCCGCCGAGGTGGCCTCGTTCTGCTCCTTCTCGCGCTTCTCCGCCGCGGCCTTCTGCAGGAGCAGGCTCTCCTCCGCGGTCTGCAGCTGCTTCTCCAGCGAGCCCACTTGGCCCATCATGCCTTGCAGCTTACCGCCCTTCTCCTTCAGATCCTTTGCCACCTGCAAGGCGAAGCCCAAGCGAACCACCCGATCGTATTCAACACACCAAAGATGACAACTTCGGAGGTCCAACAAGCTCACAAGGCATGCAAGCTTCAGAAGAGGAGTAACAGCGCGACGAGCTCCTCCGAATGCGCATCCAAGAAACTGTTCGTGACCTTGACACCACCTTCAAAAGGTGTTGTACGTAAGGGTCCCAGACATTCATAGGATTGCTGTCGACCACCAAAGCCTCAGGAGGCGTGATCAAAGAAACGATAGTTTCATATCTTTCGTATGGGGAAGTACATCTGCGATCTTGCAGCAATCCAATTTGTACACGATTTGAGAGGAGAATTAATGCGTGGACACACCTCGCCCTCACGGGATTTGATCTGGTCACTGAGCTTAGTTTTCTCACGCTTAAGAGCTTCGATCTGTATTTGCATGGCATTGGCAGATCCCTCCAAGTTCTTTTTCTCCTCCTCCATGGCCGTGTTGGCCGACTTGATCGCCGAGAAATCGCTCACGCAAGCTTCAGCACACTGACTCGCCGCCTGTTCGATCGTGAGCCTTGCCTTCTCCGCAGTGGCTTGCGCAACGGCCCGCGAGTCGGAGGCCAGGGTGGAGGCAGCCTCCGCGAGACGACGAACCATATCCGCTTTTTCGGTGGCTTGTGCTGCGGAATCAGATGCAGCTTTGTAGCCCTCCTCCGCCTGCTTCAGTTCACGGGACTCGGGCAGCGCCGGCATAGCCATTGCCGGTGGCTCATCCTCTTCCTCCTCTTCCACCTCATCCTCCTGTGACACAGTTGACTTGACAGTTAGAAAGGCTTTTGCCTGAACAAGTGACCCACTCAAGCACTCCAAGGCTCCAAGAGAAGTGCGCGCGCCTCTGTCCCTTGGCACACTCTCTCACCAGCTCCTTTCCACCAGTTCACCACCCACCCAACCTACGAGTTCACATACGTCACCAGAAACCGGAAAAAGACTTCAAGAGGAGCTACAACGGGAAAAAGACTTCAAGAGGAACTACAACGGGAAAAAGACTTCAAGAGGGGCTACAACTGACAACACGATAGCTTGCCAAAACCTTTCCTCTAAGTTTTCCTGTGTTCCCGTTAACCTTCCGGCGAGACTGTCGTGCCACACAAGTGCAGCTGTCGGGGGCCTCGCCACTTCCCTTGGGCAGGTCTGCCTGCATAACGTGCACGCACCTTCGCCGCCTTGCCAGCCACGCTCTTTCTCTTGCCCCCCTTCTTCGTGCCCTTCTTCTTCTCCTTCGGGGCTGCGGCTACCTTTGCCGCAGCCGAGCTGGCTTCCTTCAATTTTGCTGCCGCAGCATCTGTGCGTCATAATTGCATCAGGTAAGTGATAGCACACACAGAGGGGGAAGAACAAGTTGCAAATCTGGCCTCTAGGAACTCCGGGAAGAAAAACTACACGAAGTCCCACCTCTATGCTGATGCAAAACATGATAAGCAGATGCCCTATGAGCGGTCGACTTTGGCTAAACGCCGTGGGGTAGTTCGACCTTTGGAGGCAATCAATCGGTCGGCATCGTCACGAATTTTCTCTGCTTCCAGCCTGCAAACGCAGCAGCAGGTTGGGTGAATTCAGCGCCGAGCCTTCGTTAACCTTGTTATGACACAGGCCCGCTGGGGGTCTGTGCTTGGCCTGGATCCAATTCATCGGAAGCGTGGGGAAAAGTGCTTTAAGAAATAAAACAAATAGGTACTTGCATTCACTTGCTGAGACACTTTCGTTGAGCTGATATGCAAGTATCTGGAGGACCTCGGCAGATGCTCTTTGGCGTGTTCCATGCGAGGGTACGTTTTGGAGGCCGGTTGGTGGCTGCAGCCCCCTCGGCTGTAGTCGGGCCGACGAATGTCATGGTTTGAGCTCAACTCCGGTCCACCCTGCGTGGCCGGCTCAAACACCTTGCCGCCGACAGGAGACACCCATGGCATGCAAGAACAGGACGGAGGACACCGTAGCAGATTGTTGCTCCCCAGTCTGGCAAATACTTGCACCCTCTGGCAGAAGAGAACAGTCACCAACTCGCCAAGCCCACTTTCCCCCACTCACTCACTTTTCGAGGGCGATGAGTTTGTTCTTCTCCACCAGCAGCGCCTCCGTGTGCGCCTGCGATATGACGGATTCCGCGTGCTTCTCCTCCATCGCCGCCCTGGAACAGCAAAGAAGACTTCGTAAGTAACGCATTGTTCACACAACACAGACATGCCAAGTGCAGTACACCATGCTTGTGCCGTTCGCAGTAACTAAGCTAGGCTGACCACGATCCTAAAGGCAAAAACCCGCAGCATACACCAAAAATGCAGGAAACCCAACCATCGAAACCAGGAGGCGATTCGCAAATAGCCTCTCTTGACGGTGACCCTTGATGTGTGTGGTATATGAGGCATGCCACCCATGGCAACCCGACATTTCACCCTCGAGGAGTCAGAAAGGTCCAGGGACAGAAGGGGCTGTCGCAGAACCGGCCTCGCGTTAGCATATCAGAACGAGGGATACCGGGTAGCCCGAGAAGGCACAATAATATTGCCACTTCTGCCAAGACACGTGGCAATTAAACTTCACAACACGACACAGCGCGCATACAAACGACGCATGACGGGGGAAGGCATCCGCCGCTGACCCTGCAAACATAAAGACTGAGCCTTCCCAAACACGCTGACAGCGATATTACGAAGAAACCTGCTTAGTAAAGTGTCATAGCCCCCACCAGCTGTATCAATGACCGCGTGTGAACCACCGCAGCCGCAGAGTACCGCCGGGGTGAACCGGCCAAAGAAGTCGAGCACAGAGGCGCACTTGACATCGACTCCCGTGGCGCCCATAATGATGCTCTGCAGGCTCTTGACCAAACTACTCAAGTTGTTCATGGTCGCCCCATCGCCTTTGATAAGTACCTGCGACAGACCTCGCGCTCGTATGTGAAGCGCAACGACGAAACTGACGCAGTGCGCGCACGCGCGTATTCCCCAGGACAGGAAAGTGACAGGAAGTGGCCAAATCGCACCTGCACTTCGGCGAGTTCCTCCCTCAATCTGGCGTTGGTCTCCTGCAGCTCTCGCACCGCTGACATGCGTTGCTGTCCAACGAATCATAGACACCATCCCAAAATCAAGTCAGTCGTGTCGAAGCCGAGCGTGCGCGGCACGCTCTGACTGTGGTCGGACCAATTATTCATTTTCCTCTCCCCCGTTCTTATGTGACGACTACGATGCGGGAGGACGCGAACGGAAAATGGAAACTAGGGCCGCAGTGAAATACAGGCCATCCTGAGTTGAAGGGTCGATCCAGACTGCCGCCTTCTAGTGGCCTCTCGAGCACTTCAAGCAGAATGCAGCTTTCCTTTTTCACTTGGAGCATCCCGGCGAGCATATGCTGCAGAGAGAGATGAGACAAGGGATAACCTGGGCGGCAGCAACGACGTTGTCTCTGGGTTCGCCAGCGGCGGCTGCTGGGGGAGCCTGCATGAGGTCACCCTGCACAAGACCACGCAGCGCAGAGGGATCCAGGGAACCCCTCGATAACGGCTCATACTCATCATCACGAAAGTAAACACGGGAAGTCGCTGAGTTACAAAAAATAGACGTTCATCTGCACGACTCGTAGAATTCCTTCGTGGTCAAGGACAGAGTACAGCATGCGCACAGCAGGGAACACAAGTGAACCAAGCAGCCCCTCGAAACCCTGACCAACGTCAAACTTGTGCCACAGCATTGCTTTCGAGGTCATCTGAGGAGAGACCTACGCCACAGAAGTTTTTCCCAGTTGGAAACAGAAAATATTGAAATCCATCCAACATTCTTAACGACTATGGGTTTCAAGGTTTCAATCTTCCTGCGGAGAGCGAGGACTGCGGTCGAATCCCACAAGTATATGCAAACGCGCATCTAGAATTCAATCAAGTGCTCAAAGCAGAGGTGCCCTAAAAATAACTACCGTTTGGTGTTTCTGCTCATCATATGTGTTTACCCGTCACTTCGGACACACGTTCGGGCACCTCATACCTATGCGTAGAGTTTCAAAGGAAAGCAAATCAAAGCTGAAGGCAAACGCAGGACTTGTAAACTGATATCCTACGGGAAGGGTTTCAGGGCAGCGCTGTACCATATCCCCGCCCGAACTGTGGCCATACATCCCATCCCAAACGGAACTTAGCAGCTTGCAGGTAAGTTCTCGTTACACTTAACCAAATTTTCAGACGTGGATACCAGATATCGAAGTTGGTATTCACGTTATAGTATATTTCAAGGCAGAACGACCCGCCGCGAAGCTAGAGAGCGCGCGGCACCGGAGAGCCTTTTGTGCTCACGAGTTTTAGTTGGAGTAAACTACTGTCTTATAACGTGCTTCAAGCATATATTAGACATCGCACCGCAAGTTACGAGCATGCAAAGCCTCATCCAAACATACCCGAGCGTGGAAACACACCTGATATCTCCCATTTCAAAGGATGCGCGTTCAGTTGTGGTCTCCCAAAGAGACGAGCAACGGGTGAAATCTTCTGACTTCGAAAACTGTGTGCAACTTTAAAACTTCGAGCTCATGTTTTCAAAACCTCATGTATTAGCACTGAATTTGTGAACGCCATCAGCACGACGAGTGCGAGAGAGATGCTGGCACGAAGGCCGTGGAGCGTCCTCGCGGTAGACGCAAAGCGTTCTTAGAATTGCGCGAGAAAACAGAATATCACATTTCTTGGCTGTTCGGATTACGGTATGAATGAAGTGATAAAATGCAAAATTATAGCAATAGAGCGATCTCGTCGTCCTCCTACCAAGTCTTGACCAAATCGTTCGCTGTTTTAGTTGGCTTATTTGTGTTTGTGGTGTTGTGCTTGAATCTCAATATGATGAATCATGATCAAGAACGAAGAACAACAACAAGAAACGAAGACGGAAGACCCGTGTCCCGTCTTGAAGAGGGAAGAAATGAATTCGTGATTGCTGGATCTAAACTACGACATAGAGTAACTGAAAATATAATACCGTGCTCAATATTGTATACATTGAACATTACTGATTTATATTATTATAAACGTAAGAACTATGAACTTCACAAACATTACAGTATAGAATACTGTGTAGGAAGTCTAGTCTTCCCTGCGCATGCCTGATGATGATGTGAGGGATGGACTTCACCCGGCCTTTTATATAAAGCTGCTACAGCTCATAATTGGTCATATGATAGTACTCGTTCAGTTATATAAATATATGACGTGATACATATTTATATTGACATGCTCGTGCTCAACCGCAACCGTCCCCGTGTCTCAGGTGATCATATCGAGATGAGCCATCGCATCACGTGACACGGCCGCGCGCGGCGGCCGCGGCCCTCCTATAAATCGACATAGATAAAAACATACAAGAAGATAGGAAGATACAGATCATTCGCTCGTGCGACTCGCGACCTCCCGGCATCGACGAGTCCCAAAACTCCCTCATCTGCCCCCTTCGCGGACACACCTCACGTCAGTCGAAGCAATTAAACAATAAAACCTTTTTATTGGGTCGTAGCATCCGTCACCTTAAAAACTTACCTTCCAACTCGGTTCTCATAGAAGGTTGACACTAGAGGAAGGGCTTGCGTCAATACCCGAGTTCTGGAAGCCTCCCTGCGCGTAAACGTCTGCATATTGTAAAAACAAGTTTAACTCGTGTAGTATTGTTCACGTTAGGCCGCGATCCCGCAGACTTTGGACATACTGTGTGCAAGTTCTCACTCACCTGAACATCTGACGCATTCCAAACTTTGCAGAACAACACTTTTGTTACTGCCGACCTCCTTCTCCAAGCTCATTGTCGAACATTCCACTTCAACTTTTCGCATAGTTTGGGTTTCGTGTGCTTATACCAACGCCGATGTCAGGTGGTGTTGCAATGCAAAGCATGGCATATATGCGAGTGCCAAACTCCGACAACCCCAGAAGAGAACGCAGTGAAGAGGATCAAGCCGAGGATTCTGCTCGATACCAAGCTATTGTAGCGAAGCGTAAACGTGCAGAACAGCGCCATCGTGTACGCTTGAAATTTGAAGCCTTATTCTGGATGGCTGTTGCTGGAGCGATATCGTATTATGGTGATGGCAAGTCGAATATCCTCGATATTGTCCTCCACAGCCCCAGGATTCACAGGTATATCCCCACGTAGCTTGTGAAATAGCGGTATTTCGTTTCCTGCCTTCACGTCAGGCAGCCGAAGATACTGGAGTCTCTGTCACCGTTGGCACACATCAGTCGGTGATCGTTTTTTTCACTTGCTGAGTCCAGGAAGCTGCCTTTAGGAGTTGACCACAATATGACCCTGGGATCAAAAATATTCATCGGACCTCATTCACATTCCAGAATATCGTATCCACATTTAAGACTCACCTAAGAAGTCTCACCTTGGAAAGCCCTGGCGAGAATACAATAGGAGTTCCCCAAGATCCGCCGGGTCGCTCAAGATCTGCCGGCTGAGCCCAGGAATTCTCGACACTTGCTACTTTTTTTTGTTTTCTTCAAAATTTCGCTAAGATATTCTGTCGAGACGGAGTTGCGGGCAACACGGAGTTGCGTACTCCTGTTGTCCATTAGTCACACCAATTTTCCTTCGCATCTCCGAGTGTGACTCCCAACATACACAAGCGCGATCGCGTTGCCTCCTCTTCATCCTGCCGAATCTGCCTGATCCAAAACATTTTGCTCGATCTTCGTCCTCTTTTCACTGACTGTGGAGCGCACACTTCTGCCTAACGCTGTGCCCCGCACGGTCAAATATCAGGGACTACTTGTGGGGTTCCGTTTCAATCTTCACGGTCAACACGGGAATCTTCGTCTACCTCAGTTTCTACTTGAAATACATCGTAAAGAGTCAGAACGAGTGGAATCAAGATGCACCGTGGGCAATCCCAACTGCAACCCTTTTGGGCATCGTGCAGACCATTCTGTGAGTATCGTGTCTTCTTTGAGTTTCTGCGAGCTGCTTCGAATGACTCTGCCTGAGTTCCTATTTCCAGCTGGATTCCTATTCCCAGATCCCTTCGCCCACCCTGTACCGTGCAACTCGTACTTGAATGATCCTCAAAACTCCACAGGGACTTCCCCCACTGGACAAAACTGTACTTACAGTTCCGTCGCTATGATAACCTTCTCCACCAAAACAATTCCGTGCCTGACTAGGCTATATTCCAGGTTTCTAGCTGTACACTATACCAGAATAAGCGATTCTGTCAGCAAGTGGCACTGACTCGAGTGATTCCTGCCCTATCGCCCGTTAGCGCTAGCCCACGGTTGAGGTTCTGTATACGCTGTAATCAGCGCAGGTGGATAGAGGAACGCGATGAACTATGTCTGTTGTGTTGGGGCTAGCAAATTCCTCTCGCTGCGCTCTCACAGAGTTTTCGGGGAACAGGTTTTTCGTTGCACTCTGGCCTGTGTACAAGTACTTCACACCCTTCGTTCAGGTGCGGTGGCGTGTGGATGCCAGCCGTTCCCTGACGTCCTGTCGTTGTGTCTGCAACGTCGCTCCCCAACAAAAAGGCACACGACCCAAGAGCTTGAAGATTATTGAGTTGTTGGTGAATTTCCTTTCACGAAACGAAAAAACATAAAATACTGCCTATGATATTTCACCACACAATGCTTATGTCTCCTCGCTTGATCGGGGTGGTGGTTTGCCTGTGTTATGCAGTTTGCTCTCTTTATGGGGTTCATGATGTCTTTTCACCTTCTGCCATCTTTTGGTCTCAAAAAGCAAAATGAGGAAGATCCTGCCCAGAAAGATATCGCATCATGAGTTTCTCGGAGAATCCTCAGTTTTAAATAGTGGTATTCGTAAGCAGCTTGCAGGGTATCCTACTGGGGACAACTCTACTTAGCACGTGCCCTTGGCACTGTGCTTGATACAGTAGCTGAGTCCGATGAGCAGAGAATATGCGGCGATACCCCAAGGTTCAGGACCAATAGGATAGCTCACGCGTGCTTCGATGAAGATAAGCAAACAACGAAAAAACTACTGCTCTGTCTGCTGCGGCTCCACTCTCCCTTATACCTGCTTGCTTGAGTATGACAGTTTGATAGAGTTCACGTATGTCTGCTATCTTTCGATGTTATAACGTATTTTGTAAAGGACTCTGCTGAGAAGAACCACATATCGATGGAGGTATGAGCTTCCGATGAGGAGTAATTCTTATAGATTTCTGTGGCAGCTGGACCTGGACCAAAAAAATCGCTTTGGGAAGGGCCTACTTGTTATTATATGCAAAACCTACCAGTCTTATAATTGCTGTGATTGAAGGCATGTGTTGCAAATATGTAGACCAGTAAAGAGCTGGGAGATACATAAAGTGCCTAGTAGAAAGAGATATTTTGCTTTCTATTGCCCAGGATCTAGAATGCAAAGAAACTTTGCACTGAGTAGCTGGTTGGTCGATATTAGAATTGCGAACTACACCTGCCTTGCAAAATGTTGAGCACGTATATGCCAGGTTTGATATTTCGGTGTCGCTAGAGCACCCTCCATGGTGCTGCTGATGAGAAGGCATCTACATGGGCGCAGAAAACGACGGGGCAATACGTGTAAAATGTGAAGGGGATGCGTGTGTATAAACTGAGAGCCACGAGCTGTCGAAGTGCAAACCGTGCCTACTCTACAGTATGTATGCACGACTGCCATTCAAGTGGAAGGGCACAAGCTGGCATGGCTGTGTAAACGCAATACGGGGGATCCAATTAGAAGTAGCAGGCGTGGATGGCATCATGGCAGAGCAATGCGTTGTTCATACATTATTCTCGGGTGCACAGATGAATATTGAATATAATATGATCGACCGGAAGATTATTTTTCGGTCCAAGTCCACCTCACTGATGCTCCCACATGAGCAAATGGTCATCAAGTTATTGATGGGAACGGTCCGCAACGACAGGAAGTACAGCTCAGTAGTGTAAAATAGCCTCTCTTCCCAATAGCCCTGGTATACTCACATGGCCATATCGGACGATTAAGACATGTACGCTTACACTCCTAGTTCTTGGAGTAGACAATTATTCTCATTATTTTCCTGTCATGACACATCTCATAACGACACACTGCCATCATGGCACAACAATCGGAGAACATCTCTCGTTCTCTTGATGACATGCGGAGAACACCCGAGCAGTTAAATCTTACTGCCCTTTGTCTATGCGCGGATTTCCCCCCTTGCTACAGGGAAGGGATTCCAAGCTGTGGAAGACGAAGGCGTGCCTCAGTCGTAGATAGAACCGTTGTACAAGATTAGATGGGAACATAAACAATCCTATGAGAGTGACCCACAGCTTATCAAGGATAATGCCATCACTTTTCCTTTGACCCCATTCTATCAGCTCCAGCTATCTGATCATGGCTGCCCTAGTCGTCGTCATCTGCACCACATCCGCGTCCAACATCCAAGACATGTAAGAGTAGTCTTCAAACGTGTGATGACTTGTGAAGATGGATCTCATACCAAACATAGAGCATCCCGCACTACAGAAAGCTGCCGCCGTACCCTGCTTGGAGAATCAAACTATTTCACACACTGCGCATGGTCAGCTGACGTTGACCCGCCACGTGTATGGCTTATCCTTAGGCCGATTCCGTTGGCACCACGTAGCCACAGAAGATTGGTTGCACTATCTACCCACACCCGGGATCAAAGAATTCAGCACACACTTCGGGACACTCATCCTGTGTGGGTGTGTGCTTCTGCTTGTGTGTCTTGGCTGTTCACTGTCTCATCTTGCCTTATTGCCTTCTCCGACGCAGCAGCCGCAGGAAGGGTGCAGTTTTGCTATATCTAATCTCGCACTTAACATCCGTTCAGCCACTAACCTGGGTCATCTTCTTCCTCTTCCTCTTCAGCATTATCATCACTATCCTCGTCCTCGTCCTCGTCCTCATCCTCGTCCTCATCCTCGTCCTCGTCCTCATCCTCCTCGTCTTCAACCAAGTCGTATAACAGCATGCGCCGATTACCTGCCCGGCGCCACATCCACTACCCGGGTCAATGGGCCGCTCATCCGCCTACGCGAGGGATGTACACTGCGGAGGGAGCATGCCGTCGGATGGGTCCACAACAGTAGCATCAGCGGTGGAGGGAGCATGCCGTCGGATGGGTCCGCAACAGTAGCATCAGCGGTGGAGGGAGCATGCCGTCGGATGGGTCCACAACAGTAGCATCAGCGGTGGAGGGAGCATGCCGTGCTGGATCCCACAACAGTAGCACCAGCGGTGGAGGATGCCAGATGGTCCACAACAGGCATCAGCGGTGGAGGAGCATGCCGTCAGATGGGTCCACAACGAAGCATCAGCGTTGGAGGGAGCATGCCGTCAGGATGGTCCTGCAACAGTAGCATCAGCGGTGGAGGAGCATGCCGTCAGCCAGTAGCATGCGGTGGAGGGAGCCACAAACAAGCATCAGCAGTGGAGGGAGCATGCCGTCAGATGGGTCCACAACAGTAGAATCAGCGGTGGAGGGAGCATGCCGTCGGATGGGTCCACAACAGTAGTATCAGCGATGGAGGGAGCATGCCGTCGGATGGGTCCGCAACAGAAGCACCGGAAAACAGGCGACCGGGAACACACCCCGTGGGATGCAAACCGGAAATTTCATGGATGACCTGCATACTGCCGAGAAGAAGAAGCATGCGGATGACATGTGTGACGCCCACAGGAGGAGCTCGCAAATAAAAGAAATGCCGACGCAGGGGTGGAAAAGCGAGATGGCACAATGCGTGCGCCCTTTTGAAACAAACTGAAGTGTCCCGCGCGTACACCCGGGACTTGGCCAATGATATAAGCCGTTCTTGCAGCGCCTCTGTTTCCCGGAGTCTGCTGCGTGGTGGGGCTCGGAGAGACGGCCGTGCTCAAGCCTGGGGAGTGGCTCAGAGGTTCGCGAAGGCGGGGCGCGCGAGGCAGTGGGGAACCTGCGAGGGTGCAAGCAACGCCTCGGGTGCCGGAGACAGCAAGTGGTGGGCACGCCCCGACCATCTGGATTACACGTCCCCTCGTCTCGGCGCTGGATACCGCCCCATCCCCCTCGTGTCAGCCCTGAGAACCGCCCCGGTCCAAATGTGAAGTTCTATGATTTTCCATCGCTCTGAAAAAAATGCCATGTCCGCTGCAAGGCCCTCAGGGTTCATGCTGTGTCCAGGGAGGCGGGGCTCGAGTGTCAACAGCGGCGTGGCAGGGGACGGGGCGGGAAGGCTCGTGCACGCACGGAATGATGGGGTCGGTGCTTAGCGTCACACATGCCCCCCGCGCCGCACACTGCTGCAGCACATCTGTCCCATCCTCCAGTGCCAGCGGCTGCATGGGACGGAAGTCGGTCCCCCATACCCGTCAAATCACCTGCACAGTGCTTTTTGGGGGCATCACACGGCCCGGACACGTCGTATCGTACCCGTCAAATCACCACCGCAGTGTCATGCAGGGATAGGATGCCTGATAGGATGATGCCACTGCAGGGATGGAATGCCTCAGCTGTAAATTCCATCCCCCATGCTGAGGCATTCCATTCCTGCAGTGGCATCATCCTATCCCTGCAGCCAAGGCATCCTAACTCTGCAGCCGAGACATTATATTCCAACAGCGGAGGCATTCCATCCCTGCATGGGGGCCAGTTGTACAGCGGCACACCAGGCCGTGCATGGCTTGTGGGCATCGGAATGTGGTACTCGCAGAGGGAGGGATTTGGCACATGAAGCTTGCGAGGGGCGATTCCCCCAGGGGTTGGTAGAGTATGGGCTGACTGGGGCGTACAACGAAGGGCAGCCCGGCGCAGGGCACCAGCAGCAAACGAGCCTCCCCAGGGGGGTTTCCTGTAATTGCAGCCCCCCCTGTCATCACCCGATACTGGTGCGAAGAGCTATGCCACCGGGGCACAAAGCAGCTAACACCTTCCGTTGAGTAAGAATTCCATTGCACGCCCGCCTGGCACATAAACCAGTCAAGCGGCGCGCTCTGCAGCCAGGAGTCCGCAGAAGGGGGGGGGGGCGCACTGTGAGGATCCGATGCGGTGCGCGCCAAGAGCATCGCCAACTGGGCGTCCTTGTAGTAACCCACGTCCACAATGCCCTCATCTGACAGCGCCCCAGCCTCCGCGCGGGCAGCAACTCAGCAGCCAGCACGAGGGCGAGGAGGCCAACCGGGTGCTCGCTTGCAGCTGCAGACTTTGGGAAGCGTGCCGCAGAGATTTCTGAGATGTGACAAATCCGACGTTCGTAGATCAAAATGTTTTGATCGGAATGCAGTGGACGTTCCGCTGATCTGTCCTTCTGCCTGTCCTTCCGACTGTCATTCTGACTATCATTCCGACTGATCCAGAGTCAGATAAACCACTGATATCCGTGAAGTTCTGTTGTAGAAGTTCAAAAGAACAGAGCTGTGTCCGGGTCTAATCAGACTCCAACTTGTACATTTGCCAGGATTTTGGTCGGCTGCTCTCGGACGGTTCGAACCAATCCTGTCATAGGCTCAGGCTCAGGTCGGTCGGCAGCAAATCTTAAAACTAATAAAATTCCGCACGCTCCAAATTGAAGATACGTTTCGCCGGCTCACCAGCAGGCACACGGATGGTGCAGGCAGCCGCCGTGGTGGGAGCGCTCCCCGAGCCTCCAGCATCGCCCCCTGCTTGGTGCGTCAGCCTCACCACTGCCACTACTTGGGCGTGCTCCCCTGCCGGGTTATCTGCAAGCACAATTGCCGCACCCCCCAATGAGATGACGGGGCAAAAGAAGCCACTTGACTCAGCGAGCCTCGACCTGCTCATTTTCACCACCTTCAAGTTGAGCCACACCAGTGCAACGCAGGCATTTTTATAGGCATCGCGCGCTATAAACATCCAGGGGGGGTGGAGGGGCTGCGGGACATGCAGAGGGGGGTGGAGGGCTTGCGGGACATGCAGGGGGCTGGAGGGGCTTGCTGGACATGCAGGGGGCTGAGGCCTGCTGGGAATGCAGGGTGGGCCAGCTTGCTGGACATGCAGGGGGCTGGAGGGGCCTGCTGGGCGTACAGGGGGGCTGGAGGGGCTTGTCAGGCGCACCGCTCGCAGAGCCTTGCGCCACGTGGAAGGCGAAATATTGCACATTGGCCTGTTTGTTCCCAATCCAACATTCTGCGTGCTCAACACTCAGGGTGCCTTTCAGCCGGACAGCCGAGTACACCAAGGGGTCGCAGGTCACGGGTGCGGGCAAGGCGTGCGGGAAGGCGGAGTGGGGGTGGGGGTGGGCGTACATCAACGGGGGAGTGTGCGTGGGCGAGATGGATATCGTTGTGAGGGGCTGATGAGAGATGTACGGTGGTGAGGGGCTGCAGGGACGGCGAGAGCGCGTGCTCGGTTTGATGCAAGGCCTCTGCACACCGCGCGTGAAGCTGCTGCACCACCTCCACCAGAAGCCAGTTCCCAGCCCTGCCACAGCACACCCGACTCCCCGCCATCAGCATGTCCACTCCCCCGATCCTAGGGCGGCTGTGGCCATGCTGCAGAGTGTGGGAGTGATGAAGCAGAGCATTGGGGAAGTGTGTAACAGCCCTGGGGAAGTTTGTAACAGCCCTGAGGAAGGGGAGTTGTGAGAGCTTCGTGCAGAAGTATGGGAGGGGGGGTGGACAACTGCGTGCAACAGCCTTGGGCAGGGGGTGATAGGAGGCTGGGTGTGGGAAGTATGTGTAAAGGCGTGGACAAGGGGGGCTACGACTTGTAATAGAATGGCGAATGGGTTTGAAGTCCCGATAAGGATCTCAGGGCCGGCTGCACATTTCACGGCTCGCTGCAGATCTCCCTGTGGGCTGGTGCATACTCAATGTGGCTGCTGCAATCTCAGGGCCGGCTGCACATTTCAGGGCTCGCGGTAGACCCTAGGGCCGGGTGCACATTTCCACGGCTCGCTGCAGATCCCAGGGCCGGTGTACATTTCAGGGAAGCCTCGCGGTAGTTCCCTTTGGTGCGGGCCGGCGTGGCACATTTCACTGCTCACGTAGATCTCAGGGCCTGGGTGCACATTTCACTGCCTGCAGATCTCAGGGTCGGGTGCACATTTCTCACGGCTCGCTGTAAGGGATCCTCAGGCCTGGCATGGTTTCCCACGGCTCACAGATCCTAGGGGCCAGGCACATTTCGCTGCTCACGTAGACATCCTGGGCCTGGCACATCTCACGGCCCACGTGATCTCAGGTCAAGTGCACATCCTAATGCCTCGCTGCAGACCCCAGGGCCGAAGTGCATCAGGCTTGCCAGATCTCAGGCCAGCACATTTGTGCCCGCTGCAGGATCCCAGGACCTGGGTGGCATTCAATGCCTGCCTGCAGATCTCAGGGTCAGCATGGCTTCACGGCTGGTTGCAGATCTCAAGGCCGGGTGGCATTTCACGGCTCGCTGCAGATCTCAGGCCGGGTGCACATTTCACGGCTCGCTGCAGATCTCAGGGCCGGGTGCACATTTCACGGCTCGCTGCAGATCTCAGGGCCGGGTGCACATTTCACGGCTCGCTGCAGATCCCAGGGCCGGGTGCTACGGCCGCTGCAGATCCCAAGGGCAGTGCACATTTCACGGCTCGCCCCAAATCGGGCAGTGCATTTCCCAGCTTCGCTGCAGATCTCGGAGGCCGGGTGCCACATTCCCGGCTCGCTACAGATCTCAGGAGCCGGAGTGCACATTTCACGGCTCGCAGCAGATCTGGGGCCGGAGTACACATTTCACGGCTTCGCTGCAGATCTCAAGGCCGGGTGCACATGTCCGGCTCGCTGCAGATCTCAAGGCCAGGTGCACATTTCACGGCTCGCTGCAGATGTCCTCAGGTGACGCTGCACATTTCACGGCTCGCTGCAGATCTCAGGGCCGGGTGCACATTTCCTGACTCGCTGCAAATCTCAGGGTCAGTGCACATTTCCTGACCGCTGCAGATCTCAGGGCGGGTGCACATTTCCGCGGCTCGCTGCAGATCTCGGGCGGGTGCATTTCCGCGGCTGGCTGCAGGTCGGGGCGGTGCACATTTCACGGCTCGCTGCAGATCTCAGGGCCGGGTGCACATTTCACGGCTCGCTGCAGATCTCAGGGCCGGGTGCACATTTCACGGCTCGCTGCAGATCTCAGGACCGGGTGCACATTTCAGGGCTCGCTGAAGATTTGGGGAGTGGGTACTGTTCCGAGGGGAGATTCGGGTGAAGCGCTACGTGGCGCCAATCTTGACCGCCCATTTCGCATCGAGCACACTGCCGGGATCCTTGCGAAGAAGAGCTTGCGGGCGCCCATCTCAATTTGCTGACGTGGCAAGCAAGTGGCAGGGCGAGCACAGGCACCCTGCATTAAGGCCCCGCGCGGCGAGGAGGAGAGAGCGGCGGCCGAGGTGCACCTTCCGCGCTCGCCGCGGGCTGGATCCCAGCACGGCCCCTCGCTGCCCTGCTCCACGCGCTGCAGCACCTCGGCCAAAGTGTCCGCTGCCCCCTGGCAGCCCACACAGCCGCACGCGTGTGACGCGCCTGGAGGGACTCCCTCCCCCACCGGTCGCGGATGTGTGCACAGTGCGTCTCCAGACACTCAAGCGCGGCTCGGATCCGAAAAAGTGAGAGAAAGACAAGTGCAACAATGCACTGGGGCTCATCCATGGGGCTCTTGGCAGGCTTTAGGGGGGGTTGGGGTTGTGTAATCAGGCGAGGGCTGCAGGACTCCGGTGGCCACCTGCCGGCCTGCCGTGTGCCAGAGTGGCGGGCGGATTTCGCAGGTGAAAGTGCAGGTCTTGTCCGGAGATCCGCCTGCTGCATGGTAAGTGCAACGCGCGCCTCGAGGGCATTGATGTGCAAAAGGCATCCGGGGTGGCCGACGGCACCGGGAAGCAGGCGGGCAGTGAGAAGCTCGTGGCGCTCGGCGCTGAGAGTGTCCAGAGCCAGGTTGACTGTGATCTGCGCAGGGGTGGGACCCGCGAGAGTGTCCAGAGCCAGGTTGACTGTGATCTGCGCAGGGGTGGGACCCGCGAGAGTGTCCAGAGCCAGGTTGACTGTGATCTGCGCAGGGGTGGGACTCGTGAGAGTGTCCAGAGCCAGGTTGACTGTGATCTGCGCAGGGGTGGGACCCGCGGCTGAAGGCGGGCTAGCGCTCAGAAGGGCTATGAAGGGGGGAGGACGGGATGAGGCGCACATTGCTGCCCGTGGCGTCCTTCGGGCCCGGCTCCCTGGTGGGAGTCACAGGGCAGGCGTCTCGGCCCTCGCTCAAAGGGTCCCCAGCTTCTTCACAGGGCGGCCCCACCAGCAAGTGTGGTCCGAGGCGCTCCTCCTCGAACTGATCTGACAAGAATTCGGCCACCTGAGTCCCCCCCCCGCGCAGAAGCCCGGCCCCTCCCAGTCAGCGATTGCGTAGAGGAGAGGCCAGGCCAGTGTCCCCCCGCTGATGACAGTCGCACGGTATATGACATTATATGACATCTCGAAATCGGTCGCATGTCGATGTGACGAGACGCAGACGGGCAGACGAGAGCGGCTCGCGCTCACCCGGGACAGACGGTAATGGGTATGGCATTTTTTCGCCCAGCCATATGATGGCCTTATACATGCGAGGATTACAACTATGGCATATGACCATCATGGTGGTGATGATGATTACGGTCATATGTCATGATCATAATCCTCGCATGCATAAGGCCGTCGTTTCACATAAGACGTGTTTCCGTTTCGGCACGGTCATCAGTGGAGGGACACTGGGCCAGGCGCACGGAGCTGGCTGAGCCCACCGCAGCATCCACGTGGCAGTACCTTGAAGCTCGCCCCAGGCCTAAGAACTCAGATGGTGTGGCCTCAGCTGACTGCGAGTGGTTCCCCTACAGCGACCTACTGCCCCCCACCGAGCCCCCAGTGGGCCCTGAAGTGAGATGCCGGCGGAGGGTTACCGCTAACACGTCGACAGGGAGGGTGGGCGTCTGTGCGGCGTCCGCCTGGTTCTGTCTCTCCTCCTTGTCGAGCCTGCCAGCACCTCGCCCGCTCGCACCCCGCGACAGCTCCTCACTGCCTTGCGAAACGCACCCCGTTGCAGCTCTCCCCTGCCGGCACCGGCACTCTCCCGCATGCGCGGTACACGATGCCGCATGCACGCCTTCACATCTCGGATCTCCACCCAGCCGATGCGACCTCCAAGCCCCCCAGTCGAGGTGCGCTCCGAGGCGCATCGACCGTCGAGGTGCGCTCCGAGGCGCATCGACCGTCGAGGCGCATCGACCGTCGAGGCGCATCGACCGTCGAGGTGCGCTCCGAGGCGCATCGACCGTCGAGGCGCATCGACCGTCGAGGTGCGCTCCGAGGCGCATCGACCGTCGAGGTGCGCTCCGAGGCGCATCGACCGTCGAGGTGCGCTCCGAGGCGCATCGACCGTCGAGGTGCGCTCCGAGGCGCATCCACCGTCGAGGCGCGCTCCGAGGTGCATCGACCGTCGAGGTGCGCTCCGAGGCGCATCGACCGTCGAGGTGCGCTCCGAGGCGCATCCACCGTCGAGGTGCGCTCCGAGGCGCATCGACCGTCGAGGTGCGCTCCGAGGCGCATCGACCGTCGAGGTGCGCTCCGAGGCGCATCGACCGTCGAGGTGCGCTCCGAGGTGCATCCACCGTCGAGGTGCGCTCCTAGGCGCATCGGCCGTCGAGGTGCCCTCCGAGGCGCATCGACCGTCGAGGTGCGCTCCGAGGCGCATCGACCGTCGAGGTGCATCGACCGTCGAGGTGCGCTCCGAGGCGCATCGACCGTCGAGGTGCGCTCCGAGGCGCATCGGCCGTCGAGGTGCATCGACCGTCGAGGTGCGCTCCGAGGCGCATCGACCGTCGAGGTGCATCGACCGTCGAGGTGCGCTCGAAGCGTCGACCCGTCAGATGCGCTCCGGCGCATCGACCGTCGAGAGTGCATCGACCGTCGAGAGCTCCGAGGCGCATCCACCGTCAGCCATCGACCGTCGAGTGCGCTCCGGCGCATCGACCGTCGAGAGTGCGCTCGAGGCGCATCGACCCGTCGAGGTGCGCTCCAGCTGCATCGACCGTCGAAGGTGCCCTCCCCAGGCGCATCGACCGTCGAGTCGCGCTCAGCGCGCTCGACCGTCGAAGATGCGCTCAGCGCGCGCTCGACGCTCAGGTGCGCTCGAGGTGCATCCACCGTCGAGTGCGCTCGAGGCGCATCGACGTCGAGGTGCGCTCCAGTGCCGGCCGGTGAGGTGGGAGGTGGCGGGGCTCATCTGGCTCTGGGGAGGGGGGCGGCGCGACTCTCGCCGCAGGCGTAAGGGAAGGGCTTCCCCCACAGCATGGAGGGCGCTGGAGCTCACGTGCGGATGGAGCGGAGGAGCCACACGAAGAAGGCGCGGTAGCGCGCCGCGGCGATGGCAGTGGCCCGCAGCACCTCCGTGGCGGTGATGTGCACACGCTCCGCCAGGGCGAGGGCCTCCGCCACGGGGTGCGCTCGTAGCGCGATGGGGTCCGCGCGGCGGTGCCACCTGGCGAGCCCGCGGACTTCACCGAGGCGCACCACCAGCACCTCCACCGCCGCCAGCACCTTCTCGTTCAGCGTCGCGTGCACCGTGGCGCACGCCGCGTCCATCGCCTGCGAGGAGGCCGGCGCACCCAGCACGCTCCAAGGCCTCACAAGCGCGAGGGCGGGGAATGCTGAGGCGCTCGGCGGTGGTGCGAAGGAGAGAGCGGGGTCGCTGGGACTCAGCCGGTCCTCGGAAAGGGACAGTTTGCAGGAGCAGGGTTACCTTCGCCAGGCGGCGCACCCAGCCCTCAGCGAGCGTGGAGCAGAGGAACTGGTGCAGCCCGGGGCTGGCGGATCCGCACGTGAGCAGCAGCAGCAGCTCCTGGCACACGCCTCCCCCTCCCGGCCACGCCGCGCAGAGTCTCACGAGCACACCGGCACTCGCCGCGAGCGCGGTGCACGGGCGAATGATGCGGAAGCCTCCGAGCACCGTTCAGCGGCCGCCACGTGGCAGAGATCCGGCCTCCCCTGTTGGCACCTCTGGGTGTGCAACCAGTGCTAGGCCCACCCCGGTTCCGTTCAGAAACTCGAAACTATGCGCCGTCGATGGTTTGCTGATGCCCAGCAGCCGCACCATCTGCCGGAGGCGATCAGGGCCAGCCGGGAGAGTTGGCTCGACCCTGGACCTGCCCCTGGTAATGCAGGGGCTGCTGGAGCGGAGCAGGGGTTATGCGGGAGGAGAAAATGGATTGACGGTCCGTTCTACACACGGCTGCAGCGGAAGCTGGCGAGTCTCCGAGCAGCGAGCTACGAGAGGTCGCCCGCAGAGTGACGCTTCACTGGGCAGTCGCCCTGCTGGGAGGAGGGCTGGCGGAGCGCCCTCGCCTCTTGAGGCTGCGCCGTCGAGCCATAGTCCGCCAGCACCTCTGCGCATGCCATTGCCCCCCGGCGTTCCTTCAGAGCAGCGCACCTCTGGGAGGGCCAGTGGGGGTCGTCTGCAAGGAGCACCTAGCAGGTCTGCTCATCGGAGATCTCAATCTCTGTCTGGTGATGAGGGCCACCCCGCGTGATCACCGCATCGAGCTATAGCATGGCTGCACTTGCAGCGGCACGACGCGCGCTTAGCGCTGAAGAATATCAAGCGGCCATGCGGATGCCTGCGAAGTCCTGCGGCTCACCTCAGCCATTGATGCGCGGAGGCCTAAGGTCGGCCATCGCGGCTGCGCCTGTGCTGCGGCTCCCCCCGGGAGGAGCGCGCCAGGCGGCGGCCGGGGAGCGCGAAGCGGGAGGGAATGCGGGAAGAAGTCGGGACGGCGGGCGAACCCGTGAGCTTGCTCGGGATCTTCTCCGTGAACTGGTCCGTAGCCTCCTTCCACTGCTTGCCCGCCGATCATGAGCTCTCCTATGTAAACACGCCCCCCCCCGAGGGGTCTCAGCCAGATCCCTTCCGCCTCTTGCATCTCCCTGCGCCTCACCTCACCTTGCGGCAAAGCAGGCTGGCATCCGTGATGACGCCCTGCGGGGAACATACCGTGATGACGCCCTGCGGGGAACATACCCTGATGACGCCCTGCGGGGAACATACACTGATGACGCCCTGCGGCAACATACCCTGATGACGCCCTGGCATTTCTTGCAGTGAAATGGCGCCCTAAGACATACCTGATGATGACGCCCTGCAGTGGCAGCACCTGATGACGCCCTGCGGGGAACATACCCTGATGACGCCCTGCGGGGAACATACCCTGATGACGCCATGCGGGGAACATACCGTGATGACGCCCATGAGGGCAGTGATGTGGGACGCCTGGAATGCCACCTGGCAAATCTCCTTCTCACTGCACCGCAGCAGTCCCAGCAAAACCTCATCCCGCGACCCGTTCACTACACCACGCCAACAGGAGGATGCGAACAGCCCTCCTCTCACTATTCCATGCTGCGAGGTGGATGCGAGTGCCACTCTCCTCCCTCTCCGCAACGCAAGGTTTGCAACGAATACACTTCCCGCTGCACCTTAGGCGTCTACCCGTCAGGTTCGAGAGGTAGGCAAGCTGGGAGGAGGCAGAGGGCCGGGGAGGGGACCTCTGGGCAAGGCGGTGCATGTCAAGCACATGCGCTTGCAGCGTCGGGAGCGCCGGGCTGCCCTGCGGAATAACCTGCGCAAGCACAGCCGTCGCCTCTGTCACATGCGCAACAAGCCACTGCGGTGCTCTTCAATTGGATCACGAGTAACTGGCACCGGTGCTGCCACCTGCTGCCACCTGCTGGCAACAAGCCACTGCGGTGCTCTTCAATTGGATCACGAGTAACTGGCACCGGTGCTGCCACCTGCTGCCACCTGCTGGCAACACGGTACCGGGTTGCAGCTACAACACAGCATCGGAGATCTGCTGCCATCAAGTGTGCAGGGTAAACGCCGGGCATTGCTTCTAGCCACGAAGAGACTGCATCCGTGAGAAGCAAGGCACAGAATACAACCCAATGCCCGCCATCGCCATGCCCTCCGACCAGACGCTGCTCCCCACCACACAGACAACCCAACGACGGCCACCGCTGTTCCCGCAGGCATTCTTGCTCAGCCGAATCCGCAGATTGGGTACTGGCCAGGTGAGTTACTTCAAGAGAACGGGAGGGGGGAGGTGCTGGGGCAGGTGGGCCCTTGTGCAGCGGTCCCAAGGGCGAGAAGGTTAAACCTGGGAGTTCTCACTGCGGGTGACGGTCAGCAGTCGGTCCAGCTTGACTGCGGGATGCAAAAGACAGTTGAAAGGTGAGACGGCGGTCGCGTGAGAAAGCCACGTGGAGGTCAACGGGGAACAAGTGCAAGGACAGTTGAAAGGTGAGACGGCAGTCGCGTGAGA
>LGRX02035250.1:0-27196 GCA_001247695.2 Cymbomonas tetramitiformis | reverse complement strand
AATAAGCGAGTTTAGAAGTTCGCCGCACCTTGCCGCGACAATTCTAAGGTTTACCGCGTTTTTGGATCATGGAAAAAATCTTTTCCCAACTTGGACTTATGAAAAAATCGCGATTTTTGGCCCTTCGTTTTCGCCCGTTTTGAGTGCGCGTGAGCGTGTGGGGTGACTAGGGGGATGTAATAAGCGAGTTTAGAAGTTCGCCGCACCTTGCCGCGACAATTCTAAGGTTCGCCGCGTTTTTGGATCATGAAAAAAATCTTTTCCAAGCTTGGAATTATGAAAAAATCGCGATTTTTGGCCCTTCGTTTTCGCCCGTTTTGAGTGCGCGTGAGCGTGTGGGGTGACTAGGGGGATGTAATAAGCGAGTTTAGAAGTTCGCCGCACCTTGCCGCGACAATTCTAAGGTTTACTGCGTTTTTGGATCATGGAAAAAATCTTTTCCCAACTTGGAATTATGAAAAAATCGCGATTTTTGGCCCTTCGTTTTCGCCCGTTTTGAGTGCGCGTGAGCGTGTGGGGTGACTAGGGGGATGTAATAAGCGAGTTTAGAAGTTCGCCGCACCTTGCCGCGACAATTCTAAGGTTCGCCGCGTTTTTGGATCATGAAAAAAATCTTTTCCAAGCTTGGAATTATGAAAAATCGCGATTTTTGGCCCTTCGTTTTCGCCCGTTTTGAGTGCGCGTGAGCGTGTGGGGTGACTAGGGGGATGTAATAAGCGAGTTTAGAAGTTCGCCGCACCTTGCCGCGACAATTCTAAGGTTCGCCGCGTTTTTGGATCATGAAAAAAATCTTTTCCAACTTGGAATTATGAAAAAATCGCGATTTTTGGCCCTTCGTTTTCGCCCGTTTTGAGTGCGCGTGAGCGTGTGGGGTGACTAGGGGGATGTAATAAGCGAGTTTAGAAGCTCGCCGCACCTTGCCGCGACAATTCTAAGGTTTACCGCGTTTTTGGATCATGAAAAAAATCTTTTCCCAACTTGGAATTATGAAAAAATCGCGATTTTTGGCCCTTCGTTTTCGCCCGTTTTGAGTGCGCGTGAGCGTGTGGGGTGACTAGGGGGATGTAATAAGCGAGTTTAGAAGTTCGCCGCACCTTGCCGCGACAATTCTAAGGTTCGCCGCGTTTTTGGATCATGAAAAAAATCTTTTCCCAACTTGGAATTATGAAAAAATCGCGATTTTTGGCCCTTCGTTTTCGCCCGTTTTGAGTGCGCGTGAGCGTGTGGGGTGACTAGGGGGATGTAATAAGCGAGTTTAGAAGTTCGCCGCACCTTGCCGCGACAATTCTAAGGTTTACCGCGTTTTTGGATCATGGAAAAAATCTTTTCCCAACTTGGAATTATGAAAAAATCGCGATTTTTGGCCCTTCGTTTTCGCCCGTTTTGAGTGCGCGTGAGCGTGTGGGGTGACTAGGGGGATGTAATAAGCGAGTTTAGAAGTTCGCCGCACCTTGCCGCGACAGTTCTAAGGTTTACCGCGTTTTTGGATCATGAAAAAAATCTTTTCCGAGCTTGGAATTATGAAAAAAAAAAAAATCGCGATTGTTGGCCCTTCGTTTTCGCCCGTTTTGTACCAGGCACACTCCTGATAACTTATACATATTTATCTCTTTATTTTTCTTTCTTTTCTTTTATCTTCTTTCTTTTCTTTTCTTTTCTTTTCTTTTCATGTTTTCTATTGTTTTTGGTGTATCACATAGGCTTCTAGCCTTATATTCCATTGTTTATTTGCATGACATATACTGGCTACACAGCCGAGCAATACTATCACTTTTCGATATAATGTATGGTCGCAAACCTGTAACATCTATATCCTTATGTTCAGTCTTGGCATACAGCCTAACACTAACATGTACAACTTGTCCTTAATTTCTCTTGATCAACACTAACCGAGGTTCACTTTTCCCAAGCTTCCCCTTTCAACATGTTGCTCTTTAACTCACTAGCAGGATTCCTGGATTGACATGTCATCGGCCAATTACCAGCAGCCCATGCCTGATTCTGTTACTCCTCCACCAATCATCAGGCAGATCATGATACTTGTATTGCCATTGCAGATGTTCTCCTGGAATCTACCATGAATCATTTCATTACAGATCTTCGTTCTCCTGAAATCTGCTTTGTCATCGATTATTTTCCCCACTCGCTCACTTATGTGAATATCCGATAACTCCCCATTATTCGCGAGTGGGGCATGCACGCTCGGGGCATGGGGCATGGGGCATGGGGCATGCCTTGCCCCATGGGGCATGCGCCTTGGGGCATACGCCTCGGGGCATGCACGCTCGGGGCATGGGGCATGGGGCATGCCTTGCCCCATGGGGCATGCCTTGCCCCTGGGGCATGCGCCTTGGGGCATACGCCTCGGGGCATGCACGCTCGGGGCATGGGGCATGGGGCATGGGACATGCCTTGCCCCTGGGACATGCGCCTTGGGGCATACGCCTCGGGGCATACCCATGGGGCATACCCATGGGGCATACGCCTTGGGGCATACCCATGGGGCATACGCCTCGGGGCATACCCCTGGGGCACACGCCGGGGCATACCCATGGGGCATACGCCTCGGGGCATACCCATGGGGCATACGCCTCGGGGCATACCCATGGGGCATACGCCTCGGGGCATACGCCTTGGGGCATACCCCTGGGGCATACGCCTTGGGGCATAGCCATGGGCTGCCCGTGCCTCCCGTTACAACTCCTCCCCCCTCAAGAGCGGCCTATCTCGTCCCGATGCCGCTCCCGGTGTCGTCAGGTATCAAACTCCCCGAACTGAAGATGGTGGAAGAGATGACGCAACAGCGGAGCCGGTACTGGGTACACGGCGTGAGCATCTCGCGCTCCAAGTTGCTGTGAAGACGATGGTCCAAGCTGAGCAGTTTCAGGGTGCCCTCCGGTGGCCCATTTGCATGCGCAAGGTGTCCGCGAGGTGCACTCCAGCAATGGCGTTGGTGGAGGTGAGCTAGTCCAGATACACGTTGGTTTACGATATCGCTCCCCATACTTACAGTAGGTGCAAAAAAAGAGGTTGTGGCAGTTCACGAACCACTGACCGCAACCGCAGTGCATTCGGGTATCTTCCTTCAGGATTTTCAAGAAACCAGTTGCTGAAATCTGTATAGGCAGCCCTGACTGGGAGTCCCGGTGCAGGCCCCTATGACAGATTCCTAGGACCAACACTGGACTACTGACTGATCTGTAGGTTCGTACTGTGACACACGCTGTGTCACAGGTAGGCTAGACACCGAGACCGTCCGAGACCGTTCCGGGTATATCTAGCTTAGGGTTTATTTATCTTAGACAGTTTATCCACACGAGTACGGGACTTTCTGATATCTAGTGTACTTGGATATTCCGGTAGGTCGTGGCCCCATCCACGTTTTCATTCCACTTGCTATCTTGGCCATGATTGGCTAAGCAGCCGCTTGAAGAGGTGGTGCGCACTTGCGCGTTTGGGTGCGACTAGGATTTGGACATGATTTTACGGTAGGCGTATTTTGCGGCTGCGAGTCATGGGCACCGCGCGTTGCTATTGCTTGGGATTGGCAATGTTCATTTGCGTTACTTTACCTGCCCTGATCACGCTGGTTTACGTATTTTGGGCTGGTGCTCCGGACACCTTCGACCACGCCGACATTTGCAAGTGCCCTTCGCTCTTT
The DNA here is from genome assembly GCA_001247695.2 of Cymbomonas tetramitiformis. Taxonomy (NCBI): domain Eukaryota; kingdom Viridiplantae; phylum Chlorophyta; class Pyramimonadophyceae; order Pyramimonadales; family Pyramimonadaceae; genus Cymbomonas; species Cymbomonas tetramitiformis. The sequence goes on along the minus strand of LGRX02035250.1, from coordinate 23,535 downwards.
TCGCCGCTCCGCACGTTCTGCCGTTACGTCATCCCTCCATTTCCGCCACAACACCCAAACGTGCTACCGCGCATCATCTTTTCTCTGGCTTTCAGAAGAATGGCGACATCTACACGAGCTCGTAAACGCCTATTAAAGGACTCCGACTTGGACGCCTCTATACGGCTTATAGATGCGGTTCGGGACACCCCAACCGCTAGCACCCCGCCTGTGGTGCCCCCTAATCCTTCCAGCAACTCCGACGCCGCTGTCGCGTTGCGGAAGCATCTCGTTGACCAACACGCTGCGGTCGACGTGGTCTACAAGGGGAGACTACATCGGGCTTGGGCCAAGGGTATCCGCGAGGATATCCTTGGTTCCAAGAAACATCATTATCGTGGTACCGACGACACCGACCGCCTCTCCGAGTTGGTGGTGCAGCTTCGGACCGAGTTTGAGTCCGCTGGACTGGACTTGGCCCCCTTTGACCTCGACGACCCCACCTCTTTGGTTGTCGAGAAGGTTAATGGACTACTCTATGACGTCTTGGCCCTCGTCGTGGAGCGCAACTCTGTGGCCGACACCTGGCTTCGGGGTACGGACTCTTCGGCTGACCGAGATGGACGTCGTGCCCTCATCGACATCATCAAGGGGAGCGTGCCGACAGTCCTTCGCGAGAGCCACCAGCAGGAGCATGCGGCGCTTCGTTATCCCGCAGGCGTTGACCCGCAGCCGATCTTGGCTCGTGAGCAACGTCTGGTGCGGGATAACCGCGCTCCTGACTGGCAGCCCACCGACGAGACCCGTAAGTTGTCCCTCTACAACCGCCTCGACCCCGTGTTCTACGCGGCGGTGAAGGTGCGGTACCCGCTTGCGGGTGACCTTAGCGGGGTCACTCTCCGCTCGCTCCAGGCGCTCGTCGTGGCCATCTTTCAGGCCTGGGCGCAGTCGGATGATGGGGCGGCAGTGCGTGAGAAGCAGACACTGGGGGCGGGCGGTAAGCCCTCCGCCCTTATCACGTCTTCTGAGTACGCGGTCCTTCTCGACGAAATCGCCGCCTTGAAGGCGCTTGTGCAGGGCAATCGTGCGGGCGCGGCTCAGCGACAGCAGCAGCCGCAGCCGCGCGGTAAGCAGCATCCGCGAGGCCATCGAGTGGGTGTGCACCCGGCACCGTCTGTGGGGTTCGACAGGGACAGCATGAAGGCCAAGCCCCTTTGCCACCGTTGCCGCAAGGCGGGCAAAGGGGACGCCTATCACGCGTACCGCGACTGCCCTCTTGGTGGGCGCCAGCATTCGTCGGCCACGGCAGCGGCCTTCTGCATTCCTATTGAGGAGGAGGATGCGGAGGGTCTTCACACCCTGGCACTTGTGCAGGTTTTCCAGGAGGCTGCGGATGATGGACCGGAGGCCTTCGCCCGTGCGGCTTCGGCTTATGGTCCCCCCGCTGGGCTTTCCGCGGGCGGGATTGGCGGCATCGACGTGGCGGCCTACGGATTCAGCGTACCGCCTCCGCCTTCTGGCGGGACCGACGACGAGGACATCTTGCGGCGGCTTGATGCCCTCACCTCTGAGGTTCAGGCCGCCCAAGAGCAGGTACATTACACTCACGCATCCTTTGTTCCTGGGAGTGCGGTTGAGGAGCATGCATCGGCTCTGGTGTGTGGCCCTGCCGCTGCGGCGGGGATCACACCGGAGGGGCAGGTTCCGGCAGGTGGTGCGGCGGCATCGGCATCCGCCGTGCCGGCCCCTGCTATGCCTGTTTCGCAGGTAGAGGATGTGCGGCCCGCGCCAGTCCAATCGGCGCGGGTGACCACCACAGAGGCAACATGCGGTGAGTTCGGAGGTTTCGTGCAGACGGTGAATCACGCCGCCGTCCACCCGTCTGACCTGACGGGCTATGACACGGACGACTACGAGGATTACGCCGACGGTACTTTCGCGGTGAAGCCGCGGGCTCCGTCCGGTGCTATCGGATGCGGTGTGCCGCCTTTCGGCTTTGGCACGCCGGCGATCGGCGCTCTCGCGGTGCTCTCTCTATTGTGCATTTCTTTTGCAGGTGTGTCTGTTTCGGCGTCCACAGCCTCTGCTGTGTCGGCATGTGCACCGGCTACGGAGATGCCTTCGCCTGGTGGTGATCTCGATTGGGAGGCTCCGTCATTTTACTCTACGAATGATTTTGTTGATTCTGTGATCCCGGCTCGGGGTCTACTATTGCCTGACGATGTGCCACAGCTTCAGCCGCCCGAGCCTCCTGACACTTTGAGCTTTTTAGCATTTCAGGATTTGGCTCAAGCGGATTTGGGTATTGACATGGCATTCTACTACGGCATGGCCTTACATGAGAGCGGTCCTCTTGATGCGGGGTACTATTATGGAGCTGGTTACTTTACTTCCTACTATGGGATGGACTTCCGTGAAGCCACCGCTGGCTACTTTGGTACTGTCGATTGACTTCTTGCTCACTCTGGGGGCACACCAACATGGTGGTGTGCAGAACTCCTGTGACCTCAAAGACTTCTTCAATCTGGTTTATGGTTTTACTTTGACACCTTTGAAATCTTCAATTTGACTTGCTGGCACAGAGCCTTTCAGTAGTTTGGCAGGACCTTAATTGCCTGTGAGTTTCTGCTCTTGTGCTAGCTAGAGGGTTCTAATTTGTGTATCAGAATTGCACAGTTAGATTAGCAGTTAGGCCTTGTCACCCTGGCTCCTGCCCTAACACTTAACAGCCTTACATTTTCTGACTCTCCTAGCCAGTCACCACCCACAGTGCTGGGGTGGTGTGCTGAAATCTGTATAGGCAGCCCTGACTGGGAGTCCCGGTCAGGCCCCTATGACAGATTCCTAGGACCAACACTGGACTGCTGACTGATCTGTAGGTTCGTACTGTGACACACGCTGTGTCACAGGTAGGCTAGACACCGAGACCGTCCGAGACCGTTCCGGGTATATCTAGCTTAGGGTTTATTTATCTTAGACAGTTTATCCACACGAGTACGGGACTTTCTGATATCTAGTGTACTTGGATATTCCGGTACCAGTGCTTGGGCTTCAAGTACTCAATAGCATCCAGGGTGCATTTCACACTCTTATCTGCTCCTTCCAGATCAGGAGGTCCTCCCGTAGTGCGCGCCTGACTGTACTGGGTACATGGAGGGCTGGCCCAGATGACATCAAAGAATCCCGGTGGGTACTGAGTGGGGTCCCAGTCCTCCATTGATGCGAGATGGTCGGGTTGCCATCGTGGGTCGTTGTCGAGCGTAACCACCGAGGCAGACGGAAAGCACTTTGCAAACTCTCTTTCCACCGATCCGGTTCCGCTGAACAACACCAAGATTCTCACTGGCCGGGTCTTTCGCTCTTCAAGGTCGGTGATCACCACTAGCTCTCCATTCTCCAAGATTTCCACCCGCTCCCACGGCAGACAAAAGTCTTCCGGTGGAGAATCCACTTCCGGGACGTCACATTGGTGTTCCATTAGCTGGGATAAAGTGACACCAAGGTGAACGGGCTGTCGCTGTTGACGTTGACGTCGGCCATGCTCAACGGACTTCAGCATGTCCGCCTGCATGCCCAACCGCCGTGCCTCGAACTCCTTGAGCTGCTGATTCTCCCCGCCTCTGTCCATCTTTTCTCTGGAGCGCCACTGGTCGTGAGCTGCCGAGTAGCCCGTCCAGCGTACCTTCCATTCCTCCACTGATTTACCCTTGACCATGCGTACACGATACGCCAGAATTTTGTCCACGTGAGCTTCCGCTTGCCCATCTACCATTACCGGGTACATATGCCCATCTAACATTACATGGGTGGTAATATACATCCACGGGGGTGTGTTTGAGTTTGTATTAACGCCATGGGTCGGTTGGCATCGAACTCCTGCTGTGGAGGTGGGGTGGCCTGAGGGGTTGGCCACAGGGGGGTGTGGGATTTAAGGCTGAGCGCTGAGTGGGAGGGTGGCGTGGGGCGGTTGGGTTAGGGATGAGCGGGAATGGCGGGATGGGGTCGTGGGTGGTAATATACATCCACGGGGGTGTGTTTGAGTTTGTATTCGCAGGGCAGGGGCAATGGCATCTTGCAACGCCTCACGAGTTTGTGGGGGATATGGTGTCAACAGATTGACTTGGAAGTGTGTTGAGCCCTGCGCGGCCAAAAAGAATGTTGAGCCCCGCGCGTTAAACGTAGTCGCACGATGTAGATTCGGTGGGTTTAAATGGTGCAACGTGTTTGTATATTTTGGCTCGTGTTGTAGTACGGTGGTGTGTACCTGCCATGCATTGACTCGGTCCTGATTAGGTTGACACATGCGTTGGGTGGGAGCGTGGGGTGGGCAAGATTATTCCCCTTGGGGAAGCCCACGCCCTTGTTAGCAATATCGTCCCTAAATTAAAACCTTGGCAGCCTAAATTCGCAACACCAACACAAATTCTTCGAGATCACTCCTAACCCAATGTGTACATGCAAGGAAATTGGAAATGGGGTCCCCAGGAGGCCCCTATGTCGCCTTGAGCCATCACAATCTTCGACGATGGTTCCAAAAATCAACCGGAGCAGCATACGGATAGATTACAGTTCTTGCATCATTAATTTCCTCGTCCAGAATGCCATTCTGGACGAGGATTCTGCCCGCGCGCGAACTTTGCATCTTTATTCCTAAATCCTCAAAAGCGACCATTTATATCATTTATATATCATTTATAGGGGGTACGTGAACGTACAGGTGGGGAAAAATCAAAATTCCCCAATCCTAAATCCTGCATCATCGATCATGATCGTGTGAAGAATCTAGCATAAGAATGAGAGACAGAGAGAGGCCTCAAGGGCCACGCGGGGGGGGGCGCGGGGAGGTTGTGGTATGGTTGCGATATGGGGTGAGGGGAGGGGCTTAAAGGGGTGTAAGATCGGAAGGGGGATGATTGTGTGGGGAGTTGAGAGGGGTGTCAGAACGGGCGGGGGGAGGGTCGATGGGGAGACGGGAGTAGATGCGAATTCAACAGAGGCGAAGGGCGGCTGGAGAAGGGGGGTGGGGACGGGTGTTATTCGAATAAAATTTTTATTCAAGAATTTTCTTTGTTCGAATTCCAATTCCGAATTCGCTGCTCGCGCTCTTTTTTCTCTCTCGTTAACTTTTGCTCCTCAAACTTATCGACGATTGAAATTCGTTTTACAGTTTGCATCTCAACGACGCTAAAGTGCTTGTCAAATTTATAGATACACCGGCGACAGACGAGAGCGAGAGGTCGGACGTGAAATACAGTGCTCGTCGCTACACGCTGTGACTGTACAGTCGAATCTATAAATGTTCTGAAATGTTGGGGATATAAACAATTGTGGGCCTACCTAATTTGTAAATATTTCGGAAAACCTTCTTAAATTTATATATTTTCTACAGTATGCTAAAGCTTAGTACGCAGTACGACGTGTCATTATGACTTTTACGCTCAGCCAATAGAATGTTGAGGATTTCACATGAATTCCTGTTCGCACATCTTCGCACTGTTAAGGATTTTGCATGAATTTCAATTCGCACTGTTAAGGATTTTGCATGAATCTCAATTCGCACTGTTAAGGATTTTGCATGAATCTCAATTCCCACTGTTTAAGATTTTGCATGAATTTCAGTTCCCACTGTTAAGGATTTTTGCATGAGCAGTGTTAAGGCCTTGCATGAATTTTGCGTGACCACATTTCTTAGAAAGAGGGGGACAATCTAAAGATTTTCCCCCAATACTGATCTTCAGAACAAGGAACGAGGAACAAATTTTCAGCCACCTCCAGAGGTGTCTCAAACTTTTCTCCTCGTTTTGTGGAGTCCTCGCGCTGGGCAAGCGAATAAATTTGAGCCACGTGGAGTCATATCTGCCGAGTTCAGAATTTCAAACCGAGCTCGGTTCAGCCTGATGTTGCGTCCCAAGCACCGCTTAATAACTTGATATTTCTGCTACGGTGAGCCTATGATTATGATATTATTCCGAAGTTATAAGACCTATAACTTCGTAATGATACTTTCCATTGTGTTTTCCGCAGTGAACTTTTTTATTGGACATGATGAGCGCGTGCGTAAAGATCCCCGCACGTTTTCATCATTGTACCGCTATAAACGGGACAATTGGAACAAACGTTTTGCAGTCTCAAACTTATGAGTGTTCGAACAGCGTGCAACTCTCTCCAACACTTTATAAGTATGTAGTGAAGTTAGTTTCAGTCGCTGTCTTGAGCATCCGCAGAAACGCGGATGCCCAAAACGCGTTTGAAGTCCGCAATGCGAACCCCCTTCGCGGCTTGCTCACATCCGCGAATACGGATGGAATAACGCCAAACGCGCTATCACGCAACGTTAACTTAAGTTAACTTTGCGTGAAAACTTGGCGGAGACTCATCTCTGTACATCTCGCTACGCAATCGTTTAGTACCGCAAGGGTACTCACTCCCGGCGAGCATCCTAAAACGCGAAGCACGGCTTCTTTCGCTACGTTTCGAGTGTCAAACGACGCACATATATCACAGTGAAAACATGTTTAAAATGTTGTGATACATGTTGCGAAATTTGCAAAGTAATTGCCAAAATTCATGTGCGGACAGCAGCCCGACGCATGTTTCAAAGGGTCCTTCCGGGTCAACGCGGTCGGCTATCTGACGTGGAACTTGGTTTTTCCGACGTGTCACTCCGAATTTCGGGAACTTCCGTGAGAAGATGCAAACCCCGATGCTCCTCACTCCTCGATTTATGTCCGGAAATTTTTGCGGCCACAGTTCCAAGAACTCCTCGCGCGTGCCCTCGCGATGCCTCGCGGTCCTCAGAATTTAAAATGAGGAATTTAATGATGCAAGAACTGTATTCACCCTAAACTCACATTCCTCGTTTTCAGAATTCTCATTTCGCTGATGAATTCTGATTGGTGGAAAACGAAGTGAGATGAGATTGAAATGAGAATGACTTTAGTGTCTACAACGGGCGGGGGGGTCACTGACGTGAGGGCTTCCAACGCAAGTTCCAACCAAAGCAAACGCAAGACGGAAACTCCAAAAGCGAAATGATACCAAACAAGAAACCAAGCGAAATGATACCAAACACACGCCAAACTGATTAGTTATTAGTTATCTTGCCTCAAGCATACTGGTCCGCATGCCGTGGCATGTTCCCACGGTGATTTGTACCTCTTAAAGGCCAAGCCCCTCGCCTTTTCGCCGTCTTCGATCTCCCACACACACGCATATGCTCCCATACACACGCATAGGCCGAATCCGTGCCGATACGATCGGAGATACATGACGACGAGGGATTCCCAACAGCGGGCATCTCCCTCTTTGGGCTGCGGCAGTTCATGGCAGAGCACGCCCAACAACTATTGGAGGGGCAGACCACAGCGGAGGTATGCGAGAGGGTGGTGAAGCCAGCCACCGCTGTGGCGAAGTGTAGCTACGCGCAGCTACATGAGAGCCGCGGCGGGCGCGTGGGCAAGGCCACGGTATTCATCTCGCACGCGTGGCGGTACCTCTTCGCGGAGCTGGTGCAGGCGGTGCTGGCGTTGGAAAGCACCGACAATCGGCCGGAGGACGTGCTCGTGTGGATCGATGTGTTCAGCGTGAACCAACATAAGTCCCTTGAGCGCGACTTCACCTGGTGGAGCACCACCTTCCGCGAGGCCGTTTCCGACATCGGCCATACTGTGGTGGTCCTAGCACCGTTCGACGACCCCATTCCGCTGACACGCGCGTGGTGCCTCTTTGAGATCTTCAGCACAACGGATACCGGCGCAAAGCTGAGCCTGCAACTCTCCGCTAAGGAGGAAGCGGCGTTCGTGGAGCAGCTGCGAAGCGACAGCTTCGATTTCGAACGCTGGGTGACCACGGTGGACCTCGAGCGCGCCGAGGCTTGGGCGCTGCAAGATCGTGCCCGAATCCTGCAGGTCGTGGAGAAAGCCGGAGGCATCACCCATCTCAACGCGCTGGTGATCATGGCGCTGCGGGAGTGGCTGGCGAAGCAAGGGCTGCACGCCCTTGCTGCCTTGCCCCCTTCGGAGCGCGCCGCGTCATCCTTGCTGACCAACGCGGCCTGCCTGCTGAGGTCGCAAGGGCAGCTTGAGGAGGCGGAGCCGCTGCTGCGTGAGGCAGTTGCAGGGCGGAGGGAGCTGCTCGGGGATGCCCATCCAGACACGCTCTCCGCCTTCGGCACTCTCGGGGAGCTGCTGCAGGCTAAAGGGAAGCTGGACGAGGCGGAGCGGTGGCTTCGGGAGAATCTGGAAGGACGCCGTGTGGCGCTCGGGGACAGCCATCAGGACACGCTTCGAGCCATTAACTCCTTCGCGTGCCTGCTTAAAACGCAAGGCAAGCCCAACGAGGCGGAGCCGCTCTTTCGGGAGGCGTTGGAGCGCCAGCGCGCGCTTCTCGGACACGGCCATGCGGAGACCCTGTGCTCCATCAGCAACCTCGCCGGCCTGCTGGAGGCGAGAGGCAATCCCGGCGAGGCGGAGCCGTTGCTGCGCGAGGTGCTGGCCAGCAGACGGGAGAAGCTCGGAGCAAACCATCCCGACACGCTCCGATCGGCGAACAAGCTCGGCCTCTTGCTTCTCGCTCGTGGGGATCCAGGTGCGGCGGAGCCGTTATTTCGGAAGGCCCTGGAGGGAAGGCGCGTGAAGCTGGGGAACGAGCCTCCGTGTACGCTCTCCAGTATCAACAATCTCGCTGGCCTGCTCAAAACGAAGGGCCACCTGGATGAGGCGGAGGACCTGTACCACGAGGCACTGGCGGGCAGGCGGGGGAAGCTCGGGGAGACCCACCCCGATACCCTTTCCAGTGTAAGCAATCTCGCAGCCGTACTGAAGGCCCAAAACAAGCTGGACGAGGCGGCGCTGCTGTATCGCGATGCGCTGGAGGGGCGGCGCGCCGAACTAGGGGACGCGCATCCGAGCACCTTTGCATCCATCAACAATTTGGCGAGCGTGCTTGAAGCCCAAGGCAAGCTGGGCGAGGCGGAGCCGTTGCATCGTGAGGCGCTGGAGGGAAGGCGCGCCGCGTTTGGGGATTCTCATCCGAGCACATTGATATCCAGCAACAATCTCGCGACCCTGCTTATGACACAAGGCAAATTGGAGGAGGCGGAGGCACTATACCGCGCATCTCTGCAAGGCAGGCGGGCGAAGTTTGGCGAAGCCCATCCGCAAACACTCTCATCGATCCACAATCTCGCTTGCTTGCTCCAGGTCCAAGGGCAGCTGGCCGAGGCAGAGCTGCTGTTCCGCAAGGCGGTGGACGGAAGGCGTACTTTGCTTGGGGATACCCATCGTCATACACTCAACTCTATTTCTCACTTGACGGAGGTGCTCCAGGCCCATGAGGATTTTGATGAAGCGGAGGTAGCATTCTCTAAACAAGCAGGGGCTCATGAAGAAGGCACGCCTATATACAAATGAGCTATACATGCAAACACATACACTCACAACAGCTTCAGAAGCGCTCACGCAGGGATGACGCTCATTAAATGTGGACAAATCCGTGCCCGCAGTGAGCAGGGCAAAGCTGCATTGATCCTTTTCCGCATATCAGTCCAATCGCCATTATTGAGGGGTCATATTCCAGTCGTGAGCACCTGCGAGTTTGCACAAAGAACCGATATGCGTATCCAAGGGGTGTGTGGTAAAATAAAAATGCAAGAAAATACTCCAAACACCTTTTATTGTGTGGGTAAGGAGCTGTGCGTCTCCTGGTTTGATCAGCTTTGCTTACATTCAGATCTATCGTGGTATGTTGGTGACCTTTGTGTTTTTGGTTGTGATCTCGTGCATGTGGGGGTTTTCGAAAAGTTCCTGGCAACCAGTATGTGCTTGTTACCCGCAGATGAAAGCGTTGATATCAATCCAAGAACGCATCTGCGTGACCGACGGAGTTCCCGGGTCACGGTAAATGTCCTGGTAAGTAAGGACGACTTTGTCAGCCTTTATTTAGTAATTTAATATTCGTTTAGGCAGAATAGGAGCTGCCTCGTTCGGTGTTTCGTATGGAACTATATTATTTTGGGAGCAAATTTTGATTGTTTCCGGAACAATTAACTTTTGATTTTCCCCGTACCAATGAATTTTGGCTACGGGAAAGCATGTGTAGGGTTTAGTGTTAGGTTTTTAGGGTGCCTGGCTACTGGATAAACCCCATAAACTCTCACTAAACCCTAAATATGCGTTTCCGTAGCCAAAATTCATTGTTACGGGGAAAATCAAAAGTTAATTGTTCCGGAAACAATCAAAATTTGCTCCCGAAAAAAATAAAACCTGTTTCGTATTACATGCCGAATGCACAGTAAGTCAGCTTCGCCATGGCTGCTCGAAATGACGGTCTGGCTTATTGTTCGCACAGTCTCTGTCGTTTTCAGTGTGTCATCCTCAATGTTCGGCTTGTGTCACAGCACAACTCAGTATGTATCATGTCGGTCTGAGTCAGCGAGTCTCCAGTCTAGCACGATCCGTTTGTTCACCGTCGGCAAACGGTTCCCCACTGCCGCTACTGAGCTGTTTCCGGTACGCTGTAGGACCACGACTTCACGCTTACGTGTTGTGTAATTAGCGTACATTTTCATTTTATTATCGCTATATATTTACATTTAAGCCGTACAGAGCGGCCTCGTTTGCCGCTCGTGGTAAGGCGGCGCTTCGGCTTTAAACACTTGGCGGTCAAGTGCGCGCATGCGGACCGACCAACCGTATAACGTTGCGAAGACTGTATCAGGTCCTATCTTCACGATTTGAACGTCGCACCGGACTGATACACGCATCATACAGGAACACATCGAGCAGAGATGCACCTTTGGAGTTGACATCTTCGACATTGAACCCAAGCTCGCATGGTTGTATTTATTTTGTGGCGCCCGGTTCCATCGCTGCGCTTGCTCAAGCGTTTCCCTTGGCACCACCCTCTCATATAGCCTTAACGATCGTGTCAATGACTACTAAAGTAACCTGGATATTGCTGGATGTTGAGGGACTCTGACCTCGACGCCAACATTAGACTTCTACGTAGACGACGCGGTAAGGGATACTTCCGCCCACACCGTGGACACCGCCACCTGTGGCTGCCGGCAGTGGCTGCGGCGTCGACCACTGACACCTTAGCCATCACGGCGGCTAGAACCCACACGGAGACGGCAGATCGTCTTGATGGAGGCCATCTATACTGGTAGCGGGTTGCGTTTGTCGCATGTTTGGTATTTTTTGTCGTATCGCAAGTGTATTCTTTGATATCTCCTTGCGACAAAAACGAATAATGGGTTCTTTTGTCTTTGGGGGATTTCTGTCGCGAAAATTTAATGGACCTTTTGACAAATTTACCACAATTCTCGCGACATATGGTTGCTGTTGAACAAACTAACTTTATGCTTACAACATATATCGTATCTCACGTCATTTTACGAATATCGTCACTGTTTTGATCACATTTCAACAGGAACTACAAAGTGAGCCCTTATGTTCACCAATTATGCGAGAATTATTAACGAAGAACTGCTTTTCACAGGCAGACTTGTGGAACGGGTAACTTCTTCAGATCTCAAGCAATGTTCCCTATCAACATAAGTCTATTATCTTGCTTGATTTGTGATAACGACGATCCCATCAGTGTCTTATGGTGATACTGTTCCATTTGTGATAACTATGCAATGAATTTGTTTCGATTCGTCGTTACAGGTATTATATGTATGTGGCGGCTACTTGTTACATGGTTAAGGAAGACGCACTGAACTTTATCAAGTGCAAAACGGGTAAGTTGCAAAGCACAGCATGATATATGTTTATGAAGTGGCACATATAGATTTCAACACTCATAAGTCGCTTCGCAAAGCTCACATCCGTTAAATACAATTAGGATATTATTTACCCTTTTTTGAGAATTGTAATTCAAAGCGGTACACACTTTCACTATCCATTGTCTTAGCCAATTTTTTGTTCATTTCGCAGGGACTATTCTTGCGGAGTATACTTTTAATTGCGTGCTTGATGTTGAAGAGATCTATTTACCGCGGTTTTATAATGGATTCAATGGCACCTACCCAATGATGCAAGATTATGGTACTTTCTTTATTCTGAACGATACGAATTCCGAATTAATGCACTACAGGCTATAAATGTGCATTTCAAATATGCATTCACAACATTGTATACTAAGCGATGCCCATGATGAATTCATTTTCTTTGTGCAGTGGAGACTATCTTTGGTAAAACCACCTCGAGCTTATGGTCCCTGATCCAAAACTGTGCTGATCGTCAACAATTAAAAGGAACAGCGATCGGCAACCACATTCTGGTTTGTATGCTTGCATTTAACTTTCCAAACATTGAATATTCGTAATTAATTTTGCTAACATGTTCACTTATGTATTGATTTGAATTACACATTATTAATTCGTTCAGGCGGATGCGGAAAATGAATCTTACGATGACGAGCAGGCTGACTTTTTATGTGGGATCACACGGGTAATCGTCTAATCAATAACGAAGAGCCATATCACAGTTACCAAAATCGCTAGCTACAACCAATTTATTGTGTGGATATGATGTTTTATGACATTTGCGGTTTTCGTTCTATAGTGATTTGCTGTTTTCACTTCATCAGGCGGAAGCAAGTCACATTCAAGTCGGGTCCACATCGATGCTTTCGTTGAACGATGACGAGAAAAAGATTGTTTGGTATCTGGTGGACATGGGCCATTCAAATCCTACAACGTTAGTTTCACGCGATCTTAAAACGAATATTGATATCAAGGCCAAAGATCTGCTATGCCTGCGTGTGGGTCAATGGTTGAACGACGAAGTGATAATTTTTATTTTGGTTTGCTACAACGAAGAGAAACTCCAAATCAACCCAGAATTCATTATTTCAACACTTTTTTTTACGCAGCTTTATATTCGAACGAATCAAAATACAAGTACAAAAATGTGCAAAGATGGGCAGCACGTGTTTCGTACATGGTACACGAGTGCGACACAGTGCTCGTGCCTGTGTCATTGGGTCATGATAGCCATCCAGATTCAACAAAGACGGGTAGAGTACTACGATTCGATGGACTGCACAGATATGGTGTGCTTAAACAACATGTGCATGTTCATCGTGGACTTGTTGACAGAGCATGGCATTCAAACGTCTGTATACAATTGGGAAAAGGTCATTGTGCAGCAAATCCCGAAGCAGCGTAACGGTTGTGATTGCGGAGTTTTCATGCTCACATATGCATGCGCGTTGTATCACAATATTCCTTTTGATTTCTCACAAGCTGACATCCCAAACATTAGGAAACGTGTAATGCTTCAAATTCAAAATAGTACCGTTTGAGAAGGGTGCGAACAACGGTTTCCCAGGTAGAAATTATTAATTTAGGAAATTAACATACACATTGAGTATGAACCACATGAATTGGATCAGTATAAAGTTATGCGCTTTACCTACTCACAACGATATGATGCTTTTGATTACGTTAATGATATCATTGTGCACTCTGTGAGTTGTTTTGAGTATCTAAAATGGAAAATGTATATGATATACATTTAATACATATCTATTTAAAATTATTGAAAATATACAGGTTCATTTCGTGCAACGTTAATTGTCGTCGCAGCAAACAAATTCCGTGTATGTAAATCATCAAATACTGCATCTGACATACATGCTGATAAGCATGTATTTGTTATATACAATTAATATACCAAAGGGCTTCGAAGAGATCTTCTCTTCAATTCTGCATACGTGAGGGTCCACCAAGGTGACTCATATCAGTTACATATAAGTGTGCATATTGAAGATTTGAATGCCCTTTGTGACAGCTCACCATAATTATCCTAATGGAGTTAGTGTGGAGCAAAGCAGCGACAAAGAACACAAAATCGACAATGGTTATCATACCCATATCATGCAATATGTTAGTGACACATTCGTATCGTGTGTTTGAACTCCATGGTCACTGCGTGGCACTAGATTTGACACAGTTGGTGGTAGTGTACGTACGACCTGTCCTAGCGTGCTAACAGTGGCGTGCGCGGGCGCATAAGACACCCACGTCCCACCCATCACGCACCCTTGTGCACGTGTCTTGTGTCCGCGTCGGTCATGTTGCTTATTCTTCCGTCCCGTCAACACCTCGGCGCTCTCACATTCTTTTATAGAGCTTGTTGAATTTGTCCTAAAATGGCTCGATAACGTTGAAGGCCTCGAAAAAAATAAAGCTCACCACCCCCCCCCCGCCCCCTTCAACCTCGGCTTAGCAATTGAAAACCCCATAAATTTCGTAAATTTCATAAATTCTAAAATTTCATTTTACCTCGGCTCTTTATGATTTGGAACCTGGCCAACTTAACTTACCTTATTACTATATTGCATTACAGATTAACTATATATATGTTATTGCATCACGGATCACAGATTAACCCACATCATGGGGCAGTCCCCACGGCTGATGCATGCTGCATTGTGATGCAAAAAGCATGTGGCACACGGATCAAAAATGGCTTCACATCACGGGGCAATCCCTAGGGCTGATGCCCCCAGTATGCCCCCAGTCTGCCTGTACTAGGGTGTATCGCGAGTCAGACGAGAGAGAGACGTGTCAGAATGACGAGTGACAGCACCGATGACAGTCACCAGTATGACCGAGAGGTATGACGAGGGTGACTGACAGCATGTGACTTTTGAACATCTGCAACCACAGCAGATCAGGTTGAGAGAATTGGTGGGAAACCATTCCAGAAATGGGGGGAACCATTTTATATTCAAACAGCCACACAGAACTGGAGGGAAACCATCAAGTTCTTCTTTCGTATCGAAAGTCTTCGAGCAATACCCGCACGCCCACGGAAAAGTCATGCCTTCATGATATAGATGTGCCCCTTCGTGTATACTTGCAGTTGTGCGTAGCTTGCAGGCATGGTCTGGCAAGTGCCATTTGTCTTGAGGTTCCTCACAAAAAGCGCAGCCGTGTGTGTGATTGCAAGGCGCTAGGCCACACATCATATTAATCCACTTCAAGTCGCCCCCACCCTTTAACTGTAACGTATATAACTTGTCCCCTTGTTGAACCCCGTTCTCAGTAATATCCTCTAGCTCTTCTAACAGTCGGCCCATTGCCTCCTTGACTTCATAGTATGCCTCCTTCCCCTCAAATACTAACACTGACTGACTGCTGAAAGGGGAGTTGAGGCCGTGGAAATCGGGGTCTTGTTCAGCTTGTGGCACTATTACTTTGAAGGCCACCGTCGTTTGCGAAATGCCACGGAAGACACCAGCACCGTCGCCGGCAAGCTGCACCTTGACCTCCATAGCCTCAGGTAAGTATTCCTGACAATATGCCACTAAAGCCTCCCTAAAAGATAGTGTCACCCCCTCCACACTCCCCAGTACTAGGGCCTCGGGTTTTGCAGTTTGAAAATAAGCATTCATAAGCGCGATGGTCTTGTTCTTGCTTGCATGCCTGCCCAGCGACGGCATACGCACGCCGGGTGCGACATATTCGGGCTTGTACTCGCCAGTCTCCGAGGAATATTTGTGACTGAGTGCGTGGATGAGATACTGGTAGGGCCGTTCAGGTATCCTGCAGCGAAGACGAATGGCGAGACCCACCTCTGCAGTCCAGTGTGCCTCAATACGGCGGACAACTTCCCGTTGCACGCTTCCTTTGAGGTGAGGAAGCCTGTTCAGGAGTTTTGTGAGTAGTGCTTTCACATGATCTGAATCTCCGTTGTCTTGGAGTAAGCCAACCATTGCCTCTTCCCCATCAGCATATGCTTCGAATTTAGTCTTGATGTATTCATCTAAGTCTGCAATCATACGCCCGAGGTTTTTCTTCCTGAGCAGTGGGTTGTTTGAAGAGTCTTTCAGGTCCTTACGCTTCACCAGGCGACGGTGCTTCTTTGGTCCAGGTGCTTTCCCACCGCGAAGCTTGAGATTGTAAGCCACCTTTCTGAATTTGGCTGACTTGTCTTTCTCATCTTCAAGTTTTTCTTTCAAGTCCTCCACTTGCTCAGAGAGCCTTGCTATTTGGTTTTCTGCAATATCCTGTAGTGCTCGCATGCGCTGAACCTTGGCTGTGTCCCGGCTGCTTTCAGGTGGAGTGGGCGTGTGGCTTTCGCGCGCGGAAGGATCGCTTGTCTCCCGTTCCTGCTGTGCTTGTCCCGGTGCACTAGATGCAGCATTTCTAAGGGCAGTTTTAGCAGATCTGCCAAATTTATTCCCTTTCTGAAATCCCACGATAACATGAAAAATCTGCTCCTTGAAGTGTATTTATTGCAATTTTGCAGTAATTGGTGAATGCTGCGAACTCTAAGTGAATTGTGAAAAATGAGGATGAATTCTTGTGTTCCCGGTATTTGTATGGTCATCACTGACCAAGAAGAGATGCATATCGATTCTATATCGATATTCGATCGATTTGTCATGTCATAGACTCATATAGGTCGAGTTTCGAGGGTTGAAACCGAGAAACCCTAAGTATTTACTGCATACCCCCCTATGTTGGCAGCAACTTTCCCACTAAATCCCATCGAATCAGCCAAAACGGAGTGAACCATCGTTTTCAGCAACGTCAAAATAGGTAATATTGATATTAACAATCATAGCATACATTGGAGAAATCTCCGGGCAATACCCAAACCTCTTAGATGGTCAATTTGACCCCCCCCCCCAGGTGCCATGTGGATCTTAATTTAAGATCGACCGGGCCTAGTACTTACTTAATCAGCAGCAGCAGCAGCAGCAGCAGCAAAGCGCGAATCCCAACGGGCGACACAGACGAACTTCCGATCTCACGATCGCCAGACGCTAACGATGACAGTGCCGCTGCACTTGCGTACATTTACCGCGACGCCACCCTCGCGGTATGGCATGCCATGTTGGGATGCAAAAAGCGAAGCATTGTCGCGCACATGATCCTACGGTCAGATGGCCTAGTGGAGATCTCCTTTTGAGATCGATCCGCCTAGTACAATAATAATAATACGGTGCACAAGGCGGTAGGATTGAAGTTCATACGACGGGCTCTCGAAGACATGCCGCACTGAGCTATCCCGCACGTGTGTCAGCACACGTGTTCCCCACATTTCTCATCTTAAGGGTAGGGTGCCGTGAGGTTTCATTTTCGATTCTTTTTTTAAAAGCGATCATGAAACAAATAACTGCTCCAACCAGCATTTACTGTTCGGCACATGCTTCACTTTGATGCACTTTTACGCTATATAATTGGTCGAATAATTACCCCCAAGTGTTATATATATAACCAGAAACTAGAGCTTAACGGCTGTCCATTGCCGTACACATATCTCGAATCCGATCACCGACCTGCAAAAAGATCGTCCACGCGCTCTGGGTCATTTCCTCCGCATGCTCAAGTTGCAACATTCCTGTAAGCGGCCTTTCTCTTTCTTTGCGGCTGAACGGCGGAACGCAGCAATATTTGCAGCAGCGATCATGGCAGGTAATATAAGCGTTCGGCTTCTGATGTCGAACTGGACTTTGCTGCCCCTCCTCGGATAGTATCACAAAACCTGCAGAGGTGTTATCTGCATACGCCGAACAGTGCTCTGAGATGCACGCGCCGTCTACCTGTGATGATGTTGCTGAAATTATCACCGAGGTCGTCGACCAGCGTGTGCTACTGCAGCATGATGCCGACCGCAGGAAGGTTCTGTTTTCCACATTAATGGTCTGGCGTGGTGTGATGAGGTCTCTTCGCCCCTGCACGTCATGTTTTATCTCTTCGTCCCTATACAATATATATCACTGACGCATCTTTGAACTGTGCAGCGAGGTAAAGGGAACCGAGCACCCCATCCATCGTGCGGTGCGACGGATTTGGTCAGCTGAGCACCTTTCTGCGAATGGTGAGGGACTAGGATATATGGGGCACAAATCCGGTTGAGCTGGTAAACACTATACCCTCCCTTGCAGGTACATGCTTACCTTTGTTGCGTTCATGTGTACTACACTCCTGCTGCGTCGAGGTCGATTTCACCTTGCGTGACTAATATTTCAGGTCACAATCCACGATGCCCTTCCTTACCGCCGGCCAGCAGAAAAATAAGTCGTAAGGGACTCGCCAAGAAAACATACACCAACCTTTTTGAGGTTCAGAGCTGAAAATCTGATGGTACCGCCTCTTGCATAATGATAATTTCCCCCGATGATCCACATGGTCACTTTTGCCGCCAGTTTTTTAAAGACTCTATATACTAACATGTATATCGATGGCTGCCAAAGACATATGCGTATTAGACTTAAAAAAAGTGAACATATTCACGAATGATGTTCCTAATCCCGTACGTTTCAGCGCTAAAACAGCAGATAATCTTGATCCGGGAGATTGGCTGCACCCCAGCGGGAGGTACAAGGCGGAAAACGTTGTTACAGTTTATAAATAACTCTTGAACGAAGTCTCACTGCCTATAATTAAAAATTGGCAGTGGCTTTGCGTACACACGTAGCGGACGGTGTCCCCATGAGGGCTGCGTGGCGAGGCCTGAAAATCAGCAAACCGCTAGGTTTTACAGTCAGGGATGACCTCGATCTGTCAACGATGTCACAATGGTTTGCGCAGTACCCAGAATCTACCCATCCGCCTCAACTAGGGTCTATCCAATAGCCTCTTTTGGAGAGTGCTGTGCCACATCCTTGACCACCGTCATCCGATTCTTAATAACGTTGATCTCTTTGTCAATATGCGCATCCTCATGCTGCGGAGTTGGAGGGGGACCAGGTAGTGCAAATTTGTCGAGGTCTTCTTCCGATGAGAGACTCATGCGCTGCATTGGTGACTTGGCAGCTGCGTTTGAAATCCAAAGCATGGTGTCATCGGTAGAACGAATGACGAGGTCATCGGGAGATCTTACAGGTGCATCAGCATGTGGCGAAGAGTTGTTCTCGGGGGATATTTCGGAAAGGCTGTTGGAGCCTCCCAACCAAATTTCCGCTGAAGCCAAATTTCGGCTGGCGGATGTTAGATTCTCCGCTGGGCTACCATGAGCGCTGCCTTGGGTGGCCTGTAAGGAGTAAGCACTCCCAGCGCCTGGATGAAAGTAGTGGCCAAACTGTGACTGTGACAACGCCTTCCTACTCTTTCCATAGATCTTATTTATGACGGGGGTGCAGGCAGGGATGATGTGTCTGAAGATGGCGCAAATCAAGATGAATTGTGCGACAAGCATAGTGACCCCCAGGGCATCCGAGTCGCTTCCATCCTTCAGCCGCATGGTTACGAGCATCATCTGAACCATGAACTGATTCACCTGAGGAGAAACGGAGACAGGACATCGCGAACTCAGTTCGAACATGCAGTGGTAGCAAACATTATTTCAACTGTGTCTAGGACATACTGGCATACCGCACCACCAGCGTCAGGCAACCACGTAACAAGGGCAAGTGGCCAGACAACTGAACAACTAGGCGCCGATATTGCGTTAGAAACTATTGCTGCTTAGAAGAGGCGGACATGAAGTTACGCACCAGCACCGCCAGCTGAAGATTGTCCACGGCATTGCTCTTGAAGGGAGCATAGCGCTGGTGCATCACGATGAACAGCCCAGCGACGCACGCAGCGTACACGAGCGCCATGTCCTCCCCGAAGCACATGCCCATGAGCACAACGATACCAGTCTGCAGCATCCGCCGCATGATCTCTACACTCTGTAGAGGCTCGAGCGTCACCCGCAAACCCCCCCTCTCTCTGAGCAGTGACAACACTCGAGTCCCCCACCTGCATGCCACCAGGGTGCTCTGCCTACATAGGAATTCACACGTCTTCTCTGTAGACCCCCCTGAGTCCATTCATCCGACACTCCTTGTCTAAGACCCCAAGTCCGAGACCCTGAGTCTCTGTACCGTTCAATTGTTGGTCCACCGCCCCATCGTCACCGACTGGATGAGTGCCACAGGGCTGTCGCGTCCGGCGCGCGCTCATTTCCATAGCCGGTCCACGCATTCTGAAAAGAGGCACTCGCTGCACTGCCATGCGCCTCAAGCGGCAGCTTCCCGCGAGGGACGCTGCGCTCCGCGTGCTGTATATGCAAGGCGGGTCACGAGAGGCCGGGCCTTGTGTGAACCTGCCCCGAATCTCGCGATCGTAGGCCTTCGGTACATACCCCCAGGGGCAGAGCGCGGGCCTCACCCACAAGGGGGCGCACCTGCCAGTAATAGTACTCGTCCTTATAGCATTCACGGAACTGCTCGAGGGCCTGCGTGCCACAGGAGGCACCAATGTCTGGAATGAGATGCCTGGAAGCAGCAGAGATGTCTCGATGATACGCAAGCTGCATGGAAAGTCAGCCAGGCGCGAGCGATGCTGACAGCCTCGGATCCGAGGGCTCTCGTGGGATCTCGAGCAGGGGTCTACGCTGGCCAAGGGATCTCCAGAGGCAAGCGCCATGGGGGTGGGTTGGCCTGGGGCCAAGCCGAGGGAGGTGCCAACGGTTGGCGAGGAGGGCGGATTCATCAACGGTTGGCGAGGAGGGGGGATTTATCAACGGTTGGCGAGGAGGGCGGATTCGGGGCATCGAGACTTAGGGCGCACTTGGATGAGGCGTGTGCTATCGAGCCAGGTGATGGGGACGTATGTGATGTCTCCGTGGGCACCCACGTCGGGCCTCATTGGGCACACAACGCCGTGGATGAGGCGCCCGTCATAGGTCAGGATCGTCCCCTCGAAGTCATGCTCCGAGCCAGCGGCCTCCCCGAGCGCCTTCTTGGACGCTTGCCTCAGCCACTTGCTCTTCCTCGCCCTTTCCCTCTCGCTCAACCCTCTGCCCAAAATGCGACGGGTGCGGAAATTTTGCTTGGCGTCCAGGTCGCGCCTTGCCGCGATTAAGCTCGCCGGGTCGCTGCCGCAACACTGTGCAAAGGTGGACTTCAGCACGTACATGTCCATCTCCGTCGCACGGCGCGCCACCTCTCGGCGCCATTGCAGCGCCCAACGGTACACCGGCAGTGCAATGGACTGCCTCTCCGCATCCAGTGCAATGGACTGCCTCTCCGCATCCAGTGCAATAGACTGCCTCTCCGCATCCAGTGCAATGGACTGCCTCTCCGCATCCAGTGTAACAGACTGCCATCTCGCATCCAGTGCAACGGGCTGCCTCTTCGCATCCAAGCCTCCGTTGCCCTCCACGCTCGCTGCCGAGGCCTCGACGACCCCCTGCGAGTCAGCCGCGAATCTGCGGAGCACAGGGGCGTCATCGGTTGCAAAGAGCCAGACGCGCCGCGTCATCAGGTCGGCATGGCGCTCCACCTCCTCCCGCGGCATCCGCACGAGCTGGTACTGCCGGAGGCACCGCATGCCGAGCAGCAGCAGCACCGGGAAGCCAAACAGGTAGCCGATGATCGTCACGCAGGCGAGCCCCACCTTCAGCGCATACTCTGAGGTGTGGCACTCCTGGCTGCTGTCATGCTGCAACCTGTGACGCGCCGTGCGCCCTCACCCGCCCACGCTCCCCTCCCATCATGGAGTGCACAGATTGTATCCATTTCACAATTGCTGACAGTAAATCTGGTGTCTGCTTGCGCGGATTTGTGACGTCCACCACGGCCCTCCGTGTAGCCCAAGGGGTGGCCAGCAATAACTCCTGCCCCTCAACTGCCGGCGGCTGCGCAGCCAATCGCGAGGAGGCGGAGCTTGCTCGAGCCAGCGCCGACGATGTTCTGGAGAGTCTAAGCGATTGAAGTCTGAGCGTTCCCCCAAAAGTGACTGCCGAGACACCTCTTCCTTGGGGATGCAGCAGATCCGAGGGCTGTAGCACTAACTGCCAGCTGGCAGGGAGCCTACATTGTCCAACAACAGCCCGCGGTGAAATGCCTGGACTCAACTTTCCATATTTAGGGTCATGCGGAAAAAGCTCATGGTAGGCGCCACGGTCCCAAAATAGATTGCAGTGTTCAATGCAGTGGTGGGGAGGGGCAGCGCAGAGGGAGGGAGCTGAGCGTGCGTCTGTTCCTGGCGGGTGCCCACCAATGCTGCATCTGCAGATCAGGGTCGTCGAAGTACACGCTCTCGCACTGGAAGACCTGGAAGATGACGGTGGAGATGCCGGGGTGCATGAACATCATGACGAACAGCGCGTACCCGAAGCACGCCACACGGGTGTCGCTGCGCCAGCGCCGGCGTTCCTCGGGCTTGGAGATGTCGACGGAATCGCCGCGCCTCCACAAAAGATAAAAGTACAAGAGGACGAAGAAGACGGCGCAGGCCCAAGGCAAGCACACGGACTGCCAGAAGGCGTACCAATAGGAGGAGACCTTGGCCGAGTCGGAGGTCAGGAAGTGGTACGCAAGGCAGCGCATGTCCAGCATCGAGTCCACGTTCACGTTTACCGAGCCAGAATACCGCAAAAATCTGCGGATTCCGTCCGGGATGAGCTCTGGGCTGTAGATGGAGGGGAGACTCCCCATCACCTGCACGGCCACGATGGCATCCTTATCCTCTCAACACGAGTCCGCAGTTCGGCTGCTGCTGCGAGGCGGCCCTTCCGTTTCCGTTTTTCGTTTTCTGTTTGCGTGGTTGGATATGTCCACACGCGCCCACGTGGCATGCGCGGTGCTCCGACACGTGCCAATTGCAGCATGGAAATGTGGACCGGGGCGTCCCGGGTGCGACTGGAAGGGCGCTGCTCAGAGCCCAGAGTGACACATCGCCGCTGGGAGAAGCTGCAGCCACGCACCTGGAAGTACCCCACCAGAATGTTGCAGGCGGCTTTAGCGACGTGTATCTTTTTGTGCTGAGACTGCTCTAAGAATTCTGCCATCAAATCTCTTACCATCGCAGCCGCGCTCTTGGCACTCCGCATCGCGCTGTTTTGCCACAGCGCCAGGAAGGCTATCAGCAGCATGATCAGAACAACGACCGCAGTGATCACAGAGACCAAGCGCCCGGCCACCTGGGCGCGCGAGGGGCATGCCTCGCAGGCATCCAAGGCGATGTTGTTGCGATACCCGTCGGCACAAATGGCCGGTTCGGTGCCACCACAGTAGATGCCCTCCTGGTATGCCGCTGTGTTGCACAGCACCAGTGCCGCCACTCCCGCTACCCCCTTGCCGGCACGTGCGGTCCATTTCGCGCTGGCGCATCTGCCTTCGCCCAACGTGGTGCAGGCTGCGGGGATAGCGCAGCTGTACAACCGGTCTAGAACGCTGCCACACAGCCACGCACCACACAACTTATCGCCAGCCGGCGCGAGAATCAAAGGCGGAGGAATATCCAACAAGGGCCCGGCGCTGCAGGCGGGGTGTCCGCGATAAGGCACACAAGCAGTGGCGGCGCGTTCTGTTTTAAGCTGGGAGGGCAGGCAGTGCTTGAAGTGGGAGGTGGGAGGGCGCTGTAACCATGACAGCATAAGCATGCCAGCAGACACCTGCTGATCAGATATGCTGGAAGGAATGGAGTAAGAGATGCTTGAACAATGCCTCTGTCACTGAGGGCATTAAGGTGGACCCGCCTATCAGCTGCCACGCAACAGGTTCGAATAAGGCCTTCCGAATAGAGGGAGATTGAGAGCCCTTCGCAAATGGAGGGAGACTGAGAGCGCCTCCCAAATGGAGGGAGATTGAGAGCGC
>LGRX02035249.1:0-26942 GCA_001247695.2 Cymbomonas tetramitiformis | reverse complement strand
CAAGTTGGTGAGAATCGCTGACAGGTTATTTTGAGCTATGAAATAGTCGAAAATAAGAAATATGGGTGCTGGCGCCGCAGGCGGAAAATTTTGAAAATGTCGCCTTTTTAAGGGTTTATCATTGGACTTTTAAGAAAATTGCTGGCTGATTGAAAGAAAATACTTGCTAATTCTTACCGATTCCATAGGACGCTGGCGCTGGCGGGGGGGGGTACGCAAGTTGGTGGAATTAGCTGGCTGACCCCAAATCTCCGGTTTTCTTAAAGGTGAGTGATTACTGTAGACAGATATTTTCAGTTTACATATCCAGGTGCACCAGATAAGGATCTTATCACAGTCTTCCTCACATTCCTACAGAATAATGACAGACACTACTTTCATGTCGTGGCTAAAACACCAGATGCCACGTATGAAAATGTCAGGAATACATTTCTCAGGCAGTTCGGAAATCCCCACAAGCGGTCAGTTGCCAAAAAGCATCTAATGGCACTGCTGCAGCAGGGTAACCAGACTTTTGCAGATTACTTACGCACATTCACATCACTGGCTTCTCTAGCATCAGTTGATTTGGATGATGTCTTGATCAAGGACAGATTCGTCAGTAACATGGAGTCAGACCTTCGGAAACAGTTTCATCTCAGGTTCCTGACAGAGGATGAAAGGAATAATTTGTCGTGGGCAAAAACCACACACGTTCTGCTCGACTTGAACTATGTAGTTCATTCGAAGCAGGCAGAGACCCTTCACTATAGGGGGCAGAAGGAGCAGTCGGGAGGTCCATCCAAGAAGGATAAGGACAAGGGTCGTGGCAACAAGCCATATGACCGTGCCAACCAGAATCGAGGCAACCAGAATCAGGCCAACCAGAATTCCCAGAAGAATAAAGGGAAAGGCAAAGGAAAAGGCAAGGGGAAAGGAAAAGGAAAAGGATCAGTATCATCTCCTTCCCAGCCTTGTCAGCGTTGTGGTCGTACTAATCACATCAAAAAGGATTGCTTCGCCACCAGCACAGTAGATGGGAAAGCCATACACGGCAATCCTCCAGCTCCCAATCCTGGACGTCAGTACAATCAGAACAGAGGACAACGACAACAGAATAATCAGGGTGGTAAAAGTGAGTCTAACAAACTCCTAAAGACAGTCAACACCCTGGTTAAGGAGCTCTAGAATCAGCAGAGCATCAATGCAGCAGTCGCAGCTCCAGCATCAGCTCCAGCTCCTCAGGGAAACTCTCCGGGTACCGGGCAGGTACCAGCGATGAGGACTCCCAGATAGATCAGCCTGAAAATGCCACCGAAGCAAGTGGCCGGGTTGAGAGTATCTCAGAAGAAGTCCTATCCAGTCTTGCACTTCAATTCCAGCAGATGGATACTCCCTCAGATCATATCGCACAGATGCGATCACAGACAGCACAGCTGAAATCACAGAAGAAGCTGTTGTTGTATAAAGGGAAAGTATATGGACAGACTACTGATATCTTGATAGACCCAGGAGCTACATCGCCATTCATCGACAGACAGTTTGCTTCTCAGCTCGGTATATCACCATCAGACACATCATCATTCTCAGTGGGATTGGTTGGAGGAAGCCAATTACCCTGTACATCCTATCTTTCTAATGCTACATTCACGCTGGGAAAGTATAAGGATACAGAAGATCTCTATGTTATTGACATGAAACCCTTCACAGTCATCCTGGGACAGGATTGGTTGGAGAGAAGGAACCCACATATTGACTTTCAGTCCAAGAACATGACGATCACCAGGAAACACTCATCAGGTTCCAGTGTTCGTACAGTTCTATCCAGAGTTGAACAGACTCCAGATCCAGATGGCCTTCCTGGAATGGAATTGGTCAGTGCCACCACGATGAGGAAGCACCTACGACGTATACGATCCAGTGGGTCGGCTGAAGAAGCCGTAGCTTATCTCTTTTTTTTTCTTTCTCAGAGGTCGATGGTGAGTTAGTCATGGCAGCTGCAGACTCAGACACCACCATGGAAGACCCAGAGGTCACAGCAGAACGTGATCATGTCAGAGCAGACTTTTCAGATATTTTCCAGGAGGATCTTCCAGCTGGCCATAGGCCAGAACGGTTTGAAGGTGGATATCATCGCATCAACATTGAACCTGGGCATAAGCCACCATCACAGCCAGTTCGTACTATTCCAGTGCCTATGATGGAGGAGCTCAAACGACAGATCATCAACTATGTCGAGCTGGGTACCCTTCGTCCATCATCATCACCATATGGGTGCTCAAACATTTTTGCTCCTAAGCCAGGGGGGAAGTGGAGGATGTGCCGTGATTATCGAGCCCTTAATAATATCACCATAAAGGACACGTATCCATTGCCACCTCATGATACCCTTCTTGAACAGCTTACGGGGGCACGCTGGTTCAGCAGATTCGATTTCAACCAGTTTTTCCATCAGATACCCGTCCATCCAGACGACATTCATAAGACAGCAATCCGAACTAGATATGGTTCGTACGAGTGGACAGTAATGCCCTTTGGGTTAACTAACGCTCCTGCGACCGCTCTCCGTGTTGGAAACCGAGCATTCTTTGACTTCATTGATCAGTTCTTAGTCATTTTCATGGATGACACCATAGTGCAAAGTCCAGATTTTGAGACTCACGTGAAGCAAGTTCGCCAGTTCTTACAGCGCTGCAGAGATTATCAGTTCTACATCAGGCCTTCTAAGGTGGAGTTGTTCGTCAGATGCATCGACTTTATCGGACACCATATCTCAGAGGCAGGCCTTTCAATCATCGAAGACAGAATCCGTGCAGTCATGGCTATACAGCCTCCAGTGTCCTATGGTCCAACCGTTGGTAAGCAGCCTCTACGCCGTATGGCTAAAGATGGCAAGTCATCTCTTCGGTCATTCTTGGGCATGGTCGGACAGTTTAGGAGATTCATACCAAAGTTCTCCAAGATTGCCGAGCCACTCAATCGTCTCCTTAAGGATAATGCAGAGTTTGTCTGGGAATCTGAGCAGCAGCAGCAGGCATTTGATAATCTCAAAAGTGCCATCTGCCATGCTCCAGTACTTCAGCTTCCAGATCAGAAACTGCCATCTATTATGGAGGTCGATGGATCAGGCACACACGTTGGCCAAGTAGTATTGCAGGATCAAGGAAAAGGTATGAAGCCATGTGGCTATCACAGCGTCACTCTTTCTGATACACAGAGACGCTGGCCTATTCCTGAGATCGAGCTATTTGCCATTGTGGAGGGCTTCCGGTTCTTTCGCCACATCTTGCTGGGAGCTCCAGAAACCATTGTTCGCTCAGATCATCAGCCACTGGTTTATTTCCAGTCCAAATCCACACTAAGCCCCAAACAGGCGAGGTGGTTGGATGAGCTCTCCGAGTACAATTTTCGGATTGAGCATATTGCAGGTGAGAAGAATAAGGTTGCAGATGCACTCACACGTATTTCTGCTCTCTTCGAACTCACAGATAGTCTGCAACATCACATTGCCGGCGAGGCACATTCAACAAACATTACATCTACAGACCCTACAATTATTGCTCTTATATCTGCATCATCGGGTCATCAGCTTCACGACATTATTATATCTCAGTATGATCGTGACACATTTGCACAGTCTATATTATCTAAGCGGGCATCATCGACATCATCACAGTCAGTCAGCAATTTCGAGCTCATTCAGGGATTGATCTATCGCAAGACCATTTTTGGCAGACAGCTTTACATTCCACCTACTGCCAAAGTTCCTACAGATGACGGTGAGATCACACAGCTTCGCCACATTCTACTTGATGAGTGCCACTCAGCCACTATTTCTGGTCATGTAGGCAAAAATCGCATGCTTCATTTATTGCGTAGCCGATATTACTGGCCAGGAATGACGAAGGCAGCAATTCAATGCATTCGGGAGTGCCCCGTGTGCCAACGCCAGAAAACGAGAAGACACAAACCTTATGATCAGTCACATATACGATATTGTGTGCCTAAGACAAAATGGCTTGATGTATCTCTTGACTGGATTACTGACCTGCCTATCACTACCAACGGGCACGACAGTATATTTGTGGTAAGGTGTCAATTCACTCATCGCTGTCATCTCATTCCCTTCAACATGACCTGGACTGCTCAGCACACTGCTTCAATATATATGCAGCATATCTTCAAGCTCCATGGTCTTCCGAGGAACATCATTTCAGATCGAGACCCCAGATTTACTTCTTCATTCTGGCAAACACTGTGGAAATCTACTGGTACGAGATTGTCTGTGACGTCTTCACACCATCCACACGGTCGAATGCAAGCAATGAGCGAAGCCATGCCTTCATTGAGGACATCCTCAGGTATTTCTCATTTTTGTTTGATGCATGATTCACCAACCTCTGGTTTATAACTGATTAGAGAGTATTTTTATCCTCAGGTGTTGTTGCAATGATACTTCAGCCAATTCTTGGGAGGACAAGTTGCCTCTGGTGGAGTTTGCAATTAACAACACGGTCTCTGCTGCAACTGGTTATACACCATTTTATCTCGACTCGATGGCGCAGCCACTTTCGCCTCATGATCTGGCAATCACTATTCCGCCAGAAGCTCCTGTTCCAATACAGAATGCTATTCGAGATCATTTTGACCAGTACTCGGCTGTACATGCCAACGTGGTAGATAACATTACCGTTATGCCATAAATGTCAAGAACTAAAAAGATACGCACGAAAATTCTATAGAGTTGGAAGCACGCAGTTGAGTGACTTAGAAAAGAATAGCGAATTTGTAGAGCGGAAAGAAGAGCAACTTTTTTACTCACTGTTTTGTAAACAAATATTTCTACCTAATTTTTACTCCCTATTTTATGAACAATCATTACTACATGATTTTTACTCACTATTTTATAAACAAATATTCCTAGTGTGTGTGTGAGCACTAGGTGTATACTACAAGGTATACAATCATTACACCTCTGTAATATATCTCACCGAATACATGAAATGGAATTTGACATTTTTCATGTTGGTTTGTGAAGATATACATATGGTCAATTTTTGGTACATTGGGTTTTGCTGATTAAAACCCATGAAAAGTGGACCAAACCCCAATGATATATATATATATATAGGTGTATCAACTTTAAGTGCGGCAGTCACTTAAGTGATAACTTGTCAGTAACCTATCATCTACTTGGGCATATGGCAGTGCACTGAAAGAGTATCAAGTGATATCTTCAGATTCCAAGTAAATTAGAACAAAGCTTGATAAATGAATCAAAGCGGTGTTACACACACACACACACATGTGTGTGTGTTGTCTATAACAACCTTTATCAGATGTCAATATGATTACTGATCTGAGAGAGTTACATGCATTTGAACTGATCAATACTGTATCAATTGTCAGAATGCAATGTAAAAGTTGATGTTGCTCCAGCGATAGTAAAGGTATGGACAGTGTTCAGCAGTTACCAGCTGCATTTTGAACACCGTATAATGCCTTCGGGTCTGGAGATATTCTCATATTCTCCATCCAGCCCTACAGCATGTGGTATTATCCTGTTTACCATAACTATCGCTATCACTGACATCCAACACGCACATGTGTTTGTTGGATGATATCTACATTATCATAGACATGGTTGATATATAGTTGATCATTTCACTTACTGAATCAGTGAATGTCAACATAGTGTCAGTGATTGTGCATTATGCAGGTACTTGCTGATTTAGTACACTAAAGCAAATTGATTTATCATATAAGATGATCTGTATACCACTGGACAGCATGTAGCTAGTATGATATATATCAATTTGGTTAGTAGGTTGTAATCCTGCATATCTCATCATGTTGAATGACGAGTTGATTGATATATTTCACACATGGCTCCGGTGAGTATTCCTTTCATTGATCAACAGTAGAACAGTATCCCATCCCAAATCCTGCGTCAGGAAATACTGAGCTAATTACTGTCTTATGATCATGATCGGCACCTTATACCAAGTGGGTTCATTTATAGTTTACACTTGCACAGCAGGTATGCTATGTGATATATTGATGCAACATCTGGTATGTATGTAAGATGTGCATATCTACAGTGTAACATGGTTGTATTGCTTATTCAACCCCCGGTTCCATAGGGTACAAGCCTATGGTCGGTTAGGCGCGGACAGACAGTCACCAAGTCGATCGACAGAACTATATGGTGATTTTAAGATAGGTCTTACTTTTTAAGCTTGCAATACTTCCATGATACACTGTTATATATGCCTATGTATGCCAACTGTTATCGTGATCAAGTTGGATGTATATATGTGTGCATATATGTCAAACATTTATGACCAAACTGATAATTATAACAGTATGAATGGTGCATATGTCGCAGTATAACATGGTGGTATTGTGTCGCATGGTATTGCTGCATGGTATTGTGTTGCATGGTATTGCTGCATGGTATTGTGCTGCATGGTGTTGCTGCATAGTATTGTGCTGCATGGTACGTTGCTGCATGTATGGTGTATGCTACATAGTACATACACATATGACTGCACAACATCAATATTCATACGATGTTATATTATGTGTCCGATTGCAAACTTTGTATGTACATTTGCCAGTAATTGAACAAACATCATCTCTGTATGCTATGTGCGCGCGTCACAGATATTGAATAGCGTGCTGCATGTTGATGTATACGAATTATGCGCCCTCATCGCGCGTCCCCTGAGCATGATGAAATCATAGCAGGTGCGCATATCCTGACGAGCTAAATCATCGTATATGCGCGTCGACGAGCGATTTTTGCAAACCATTTGCAATAACGAAATTTTTATGTGCGTGCGCTGCACTGAACGATTAGTGCGGATAGCGAATCATCACTGTCGCTGATGTATGTCGCTGCGGATAGTGAACATTTCTGTCGCCGGTATGTGTCGCATGGTACGAATGCCATCGCGCGTACGGATCATACATACTGATGATGATTTAATCATTCGCGCGTCCGTATGTCGCATATCGTACCAACCCTGCGAATGATAACAGCATGTATGTGCGATCTGTATACAGTGAGCACACCTTGTCGCTGTTATTTTCTGACGATATTTATGCGAGCGATATCAGTTGCGAATGCGTTCGCGACGGTAATTCCTCGCGCACTCCGTTCGCTGTTGAATGCTGTTATACAATTGTAGATATTCAATATGTGTGCGCGAACTCTGTCGCCGCTTTGTATGCGCGATACCTGTCACACACACAGTATACAATATACAATATATATCTACTGCTGCACACACTTGTATGTGTCCTCGTTCGTCGCGTGGACGGAGAATACCACTGTCAAGGTTGTATATTCAACCTTTCAGACTATGCGGCTGCTATTGAACAGTAGCAACTCGCAACAAGTATTTGGTGGGTATGAGTGCAGTCTGGTATCCAGAATCTCCTGCTTGAGCTCAATGCTCTCTCATATACCTCAATGTCCTCACGCCTCATAGGCGTTACCACCATCGGGTTGTGAACCCGAGAACATTGGGTGAACTAACAGTATTGGCTGATCGAATTAGCCTGTTGATACCCGCATGGAGTTCAATTCATGCTTGAAGCGAAGACGCGTCCTCTCAGAACAGTTTGTTCTTCAAGAACTGGACTTGCTTCATCATCGAGATGCCGTACTCGGCCTCTCGATGACAGATGTCACTCATGGCGAGTGGATGACCGATATTATGACTGTACATGTCATAGTCGACCGTACTGACAATACTCGACGACTGTATGTCATCATAACATATGACATGACATGACATGACATGGTATGACATGTATGACATGTATGACACATATGTCATCGGTCATATCCCTGACAGAGCTCTATTATCGGCACAGGTCTTTAATGAACGTGTCCAATTGTTCGACACGATTTCTTCGCCCAAAGGCGGATCATTCAAGCTAAAATTTATGTTGGTACAGGGTTGTAGAACGCTAGTACCAACGGCGAGTCGTGAACCACGACCACGCTGATACTAGTTATTCGGGGTGTGAGGACTGAACCAGTCTCACAGGTATGTAAGCAAACACTTACAGGTAATATGATGCCATGATCATAGGATGTACAAACAGTACATGGATAATATCGGATACGGATCTTTTTTTAATTACTCTTTTGGTCAAGTTGCTTAACAACCACAGAGGTGGCTGCAATGTACGACAAATTTAAACTCAACCCCGAGAGCTTGCACAACTCTCTACTTAAGGTAACTCGTCCTTACCATGCCACTTCATGTGTTCAGTCATTTGCTGACTGCAACAACCAATCAGCTGGGATCTGTCATCAGTACTTAAATGTTTCTGACTGTCACCTCCCAAGTCTCTCATTTGAATACTCACAGATCTGCTGATGTGATTGTATAACTGAGGTCCTCCTCGATTCCCTCCAGTTATGTTCGACTGATCGAATCCTAAATGGTTTCCCACCAATTCTCTCAAGTCTGATCAGCTGTAGGTGCAGATATTCAAATGTCACATTTGAGTCAGTCACTTCTGTCGGTCACCTTTGTCAATTCTGCCACTCGCCTGTGTCATGCTGGTGACTGTCATCATTTCCGGTTGGTGACTGTCATCGTTTCTGTCACTCGTCATTCTGACACGCCTGTCTCTCGTACTGACTCGTGATGTACCCTAGTACACCATGTGCTACCCTCATCCCCTTGAATTTTGTGAAGGCTCATCGATAACCCTCCACCGCCCCTAAATATTTGTAAGGTGGCAAAATATGCACCAGAGGGTATCGGTCAATCACAATATGCCGATATACCGGATATTTCGGTGAAACCATTACTGTTCCATGTTATGCAAGCAAGTACCGCAAGATCCAAACAAGGATTCAATAAAACAACTCTGCAGACGTCAAGAAGAATGGCTTGTTTGAATAATACATAGCTGAAATTAATGTTTTTACCGCAATTTTCCTCCATGGTACTTTGCAAACTCCGGACAAATAAAGTAAAGCGTTACGCTTCCAATGGCGCATTATCCCTCCGAGAGCAACTGAATTACAGCCGCAATGAGCCCTTCCGCAACCTCTGTGAATGCAATTGCCGGGGACTGAATCTTCAACTTGAGCACTCGGTGCAGCTCCTTGCGTGCCTGGCGGAGATATCTTCCGATTAGAGGCCATAGGGTGGTGCTAGTGGCAAAGCGCAACTCATTTTTCCGGGGAAAATTCCCACATCACCCTTAGACAAGACTTCATGGCCATAGGTAAGCAATACCACAAATGAGCACATCCAGTCCACCATAATATTACCCTCATGTGTATCCCAATACCTTATCCTAATTGCAGCGCATAAATAGAGATCTAGACAGACATCTAGACCGCCATTGTCGGCATCCTTCATAAGCACATAGAGCGAATAATAGCACATTCACTGCAATAGCCATAACTCAGCCTCGATCTCCGGTAGTTACTACGCAATTGGAGGCCGGATTGTCCAAATCAAGCAAAAAAGCGCCTCAATATCACGTCAGGTCATCATCCCAAGAAGGTGTAGGGCCGCCATTGCCTGAGGTGGTGTGCGCCAGCATGCACAGGAGAGATGCACGGGTGCGCGGTTTCAACGCACCTCTAACATCAAATGCTGTTCGTTCCGCGGACACTTGAAACGGATCCAGCCGTCCACGCACAGCACTGAGCTGTCTACGGGGGCATCCCTCCTCTTGCGTCCTCCCCTGGGGGTGGCGCCTGTGGCTGTTTCCTCAGCCGTGAGGGTGCCACCAAAGAGCATGAGGCTGTAGGGAGACACTGTGCTGACATCCCGGAGGTACACGCGCGTGGTCTTGACCTGCGCGTCGCCCCCGCCTCAAGCGGAAGCCCGACTTCAACCTCTATCACTTTGCTTGCACAGCACGGGGTCTGTCTGCAGTGTTTGCTCCCCGGCCATCCCACATGGTACCTCACGGCCACACCCTGACTCACAAATTCCTGGAGAAAGCAACTTCACCGTGTCCCGTCCACAGGTGAAGTCACACCAAGAGCGAAATCGTGCCACGCCGGCTTGCCCCGTAACTCTCAGCTTACCTTTTCGTGGAAGACGAGAAATCGGCTGTCAAACACTGAAGTCTTGGCATTGACCGAGGATGGGTGCAAGGCCACTTCCGCGGGCACGCCACTCTCGGGCTTGCGAATGCGGAACTTCAAAGACTGGGGACTCGGTGGTTTGACCGGGCCTTTGCCAGCCTTCTTCTCCGGCAACTCCACCTCTGCGACCTGGGGCATACACAGCCCCAAAAGATGCACCCGCACTGAGCCCCTCCCCCGCTGCCACCTGAGGCAAGCGTGTCGCCACATACATTTGCGGCGTTGGGTTCTCTTCCCAAGGGGCTTCTTTCACTTCATCGCTGGGTGGCACTCCCGCTGCGTATTCACATGCTTTGCACGCTGCATGCAGCAAGTCACACCCATGGGCACACAAACCTAGCTGTGAGGTGCTGGTGTGCGTGCCGGATGAGCTGCGAGCAGCGCACGTTAGCGGCACCTGGCGAGTTTCACCTGTGGGTAGAGGGCTGCCACGAGCAGGGCCTTGAGCAGAGGCGTTTTCCGCGCTTGCTCCTCGTGCCGCTCCAGCACGTCATCCCCACTCAGCCGCTCCGGTGCGGCCTCCTCCATCACGGCAGCACAGTCTCGCGCCAGATGCGCTCCTCCACAACGATAGCAGCCCCCCCCAGCCCCGCCCCTGGCATCCGCACCCTCCGTGCCTTGCGTGAGCGCCAGGCGAACGCCGTCAGACCCTCCGCCCAGTCGCCGGCCAAGAGCCTCCACCGCACGTGAGCGCAGCCCCTGGCGCACGAAGCCCGCCTCGGACAGCAGCTCCAGCAGCTGGCGCTTCAGCCCGGCGATGATCTGAATGGTCTTGATTCCAAGAAAATTCTCCCGGCAGAACGCGAACCTCCCGGGGCCAGCTGCGTCGCATGCCATGTACGCGCGCAGCGCTGTCAGGTGGTCGCTTTGGCTGCGCGCCCAGCCGCCACAGCTCCACCGCTTAAGGCATCGCATCCCTCTCTTCGTCACGACACGCATTGTGTGTGAGAGAGAGAGGGAGGGAGAGCTCCAAGCGAAATTCTAGGCCATTGGATCTCCACGCCGGGCGGCACAAACATCTCAAGCGCGTGGAAGCCCTGCACTGCAGAGCCTGACCTCGACCTGCAGAGCTTGAGGTTTGACATCGTGCGAATCAGCAGGTCCACTGCACTCGTGAGTTGAGTCGTGATCCCACTTTCCTAACAGACGCATCGAACCTCAAAACTCACCCGGACCACTTGTCAGATGCACCCGCCCAAGCAACTGGGCGGATAAGGCCGATGTATCTACGCTTTCACTCAGAGGGTTCCGGAGGCTGCTGCGAGCCAACGGCCTGCCCCCGTCGCGCACAGCGCTGGACACAGTCGAACAGGGAATCATTTGTGACGGAGTGAGACGGAGGCAGCAGCACTCACGCATTTGCGAACTGCATTTTGGCGGCATCCGCCTCGTCGCGCTTTGCCATGGGGGACAGGAATGGGGTGCGGTACGAGAGCATGGCGCCGATAGTGAGCGCCTCATCCGTGACGCCAAACATCGCCCCGAAGAGCAGAAGCTTGCCGATGCGGACATCCACCGGCAGCGTCGACAAGTGCACCCCGAGGCTTGTCAGCGCCTCCTTTCCTCCCTCCACCGTCAGAGCCTCGAGCCCCACTAGCTCGTCCACCGCGCGCCGCACTGCTGCTGGCGACGGAGGCTCCACCAGCTGGGCACACACCTGCACACCAAAGCATCGAGGGAGGCTGCAGCTCAACACGCCCGCATATCCGCAGCTGAGAGGGCACACTCTTCCACGCCGGTAGCCAGGAGCCGCCCTCCAAACACGTCCCACGTCAGCAGCCCGGAGGTCCCACCCTCTCTCGTCAGCAAAGAGGCGCTACCCTGCCACGTCAGCAGCCAGGAAGTGCCATGCTTCCATGCCGGTTGCCGCAGGGTATGACCGTGCCACGTCAGCAGCCGGGAGGTGTCGCCCCACCACGCCAGTAGCCGAGGCGCAGCTCGCGGCCCTTTGAGGCGCGCACGACCTTGCAAGGCGCGAGGCACGTCGATCCACGGCACGAGGAAGGCCCCCGCACCTCTGCAGCAAGGCCCGGGTACTTGAGTGCTTTGATGCGGAGGATGAGCTGCTCGAGGGGGACGCGCTGCACTTCCGGCGGCTGGGCGTGCAGCGCGACGACGCGGTGGCGGTGCGACGTGAAGAGGTGCACGCAGGCCCCCTCGCGTACCCGCCCGGCGCGGCCGCGGCGCTGACGTGCGTTGGCGCGGGAGACAAGGCAGTCGTCGAGGGACGCCATGCGGCGCTGCGGGTCGTAGCGCGTCTCCTTCATGCGGCCGGTGTCGATCACAAACCCCACGTCGTCGATCGTCACCGCCGTCTCCGCGATGTTCGTTGCCAGCACCACCTTGTGCACCCCCAGCGGCGCGCGCTGAAACACCTGATGGCCCCTCCCTCCCTCGAGCCCTTCACTGCGTCGCTCGCCATCCCCCTGACAGCTGGTGACTGAAGTTCTCGGCAGCTTCTGCTTGTGCGATTCCACTGCACATGAAAATCAGCCGATTAGCCCATGATCCCATGTCAATATTGGCCAATTAGCCCATGAGCCCATGAGCACTTTCCGCCGACCCGTTGACGCGTGCACCCTTCCCGGAAATTTCACCGACTGTATGGTAATATTATTGCGATAATTTTATGATACTTAGTGGTTTAATTTTTGCATATATGGTATTGTTACTCTATTTTTGAGGGACATTTTAACACGCGTTTCGAGACGAGTAGAGGCTCAGTATGGCAATATCTGGTCGCAAAAAACAGCCGTCTGATCCGCTTCTTGTGAGCGTGGAAATCCACCTACGACAGGTTGCTAGTTGTGCCTCAGCAGCATTACGCACGTTGAGTTTGGCAAAAGGGAACTTTACCGCGCTTTCGCAGGAGGCAGCTGGTTCGCAATCTCTTTCTCAGCTCACTGACTCACAGGTTGTCACAAGAAATCTGCTCGAGGCTGTTCAGCTGTTGGATACCAAGGCGCGAGCCACAGTAACCACTGCAAAACGTGCCTTAATTTCGAAACAGGAAAGTCAGAAGTCTGAGTGCGCAGCGCATCTGGGAGCCATGGATAGTAAGGGCCCTAGTGCGAGAACGCTGAGGTGCAAAAATCTCCGAGAATCACGCTGTGTCAAACTGTCTGATAAAAGAGACACTGAGCCAACAGACGTTCCATCATCTTGCGCGAAACAACCCTCGAAGAGACAGAGCTCAGATATTTTGGTGAAAACTTGCGCATCTCCAACTGAGTCAGGAGAGCCAGAACCAGTGACACCAGCCGCCACTTCATCCTTTGTGGCCTTAGGACCTATGTCCACAGGGAGGAAAAGAGCAAAAGGCAGCACTGGTGACAAAGGAGACCGTAAGAATCCCAAGGCAAGAAAATCGTTCACGTGGAAAAAAGAGGTTCACAGCAAACGCTCAGAGTCAGTGCCTGCTGTGGAGAAGCAGGCGACAGGATCCCTGCAGCGTTCGGCATCACTTAGCCTTGAGGGGCGATCCATGTTCAAAGTCTACGACCGATAATTTTGCCAGACAGTAGAGATACTTTAATCAGTCACTGTATTCACTGTAGAAAGGGCATCGCGACAAATCCACTTTTGTAGGAACTCACGCTTTGCTAATCTATCTTCGGACAATATGGTGCCAGCACTTCAATCGAGCCGCTTTTCCCAAGAAAGTTTTTTCAGCGGCGGAATCTGTGCTGTATTTGCGGTGAGAGGACCCAGAGGACCCGTGGGACCGCGGGAGACGGCTTACCCTAAATCCTAATAACCCGATCAACGATACGTGGACCGCTTAGGATCCCACATCATCTTAGCCCACCGCTTGCAAGTGTTGATCTGTTTGCCTAGGCCCCTGCTGTCTAAAGTACCTTGACCGCTTCGAAACTAATCCTGCCTGGTAGAATCTGCGGTTCAGACATCTGTATAGCCCTTGCCGTGGGCTTCAGTAGGGGGTTAAGCCGACCGAGTGCAGACCGAGTTCCTTGCTTTGCACGAAAGTGCAGTACACATCAAAACTTAATAGCGGTGGGGGGTGGAAAGGGAAAGGCTCCCTTTAGAATCCAGCCCACACCAGTCAAATGGTGTCTTTATTTTATTTTATTTTATTTTGAGCCCATGAGCCCATGACGCCATCAGCCGATTAGCCAAATTAGCCCAGGACCCCATGACAACATCAGCCAATTAGCCGATTAGCCCATGACCCCATGACAACATCAGCCAAATAGCCGATTAGCCCATGACCCCATGACCCCATTAGGTATGACCCCATGAGCCCACACTCAACTACCTTCGTTCACCCATTACAACACTTCCTCGGGATTTGCTATGTGACATCAGCATGCACTCAGCATAAGGCATGAGCTGTGTGTAATGGCAAGAGGGCTGAAGTGCTGCCAGGAGGTATTGGAGGCATTGGAGGCGTAGGCACTGACCTGGCGCTGCTCCTCGGGGGGCACAAGGGAGTGCAGCGGGAGCACCCACGACCGCGCGGGCTCCTGGGAGAACGCGCGGGAGCTCTGAAGCAGCTCCTGCAAGGTCTGGATCTCCTTCGCTCCGGGAAGAAAGATCAGCACGGCGTCTGCCAGCCCCACGTCCCCGCCTCTGCCCCCAGGGGAGGCCGTTGCCCGTGCTGCAGGTGCTGACCCTTGCCGCATCCCGGCAACCCACTCGGCGGCCCCCTTGGGCCCGCCGCACCCCTGGAAGAGACGATCCCCACATCCAATCAGAAGGAAGTGATCTGAACATCAAATGTATATTCATATAAATATATATATTGTTGTATATATGTATAAATCTGCTATGATGCTATCAATGCATCGCCATCGACCGAGGGAAAATCCTCGGGCTTCAGCGCACTGCATCCCAGGAGAGGTTCTGGCACGCGATGGGAGCAGCGCGCATAATGGATGACGCGGCGCTTGAAAAGGAAAGGGCGCGCTGCTTGCCTAGCGCCATCGCCGGCTGTCATCAAAGCAAGGCGCGCCATCACCAGCATCGCCGGCAGTCATCAAAGCAAGGCGCGCCATCACCAGCATCGCAGGCAGTCATCAAAGCAAGGCGCGCCATCACCAGCATCGCCGGCAGTCGTCAAAAGCAAGGCGCGCCATCACCAGCATCGCCGGCAGTCATCAAAGCAGGCGCGCCATCACGACATCGCCCAGCCAGTCATCAAGCAGGCGCGCCATCACACGCCATCGCCCCGGCAGTCATCAAGCAGGCTGCATGTCACCAGCCGCTGAGGCTGTCATCAAAGCAGTGCCATCACCAACACTCGCCCAGCAGTGTCAAAGCAAGGCGGCGCGCTGTCTTCAACATGTCTTCGGCAGTCATCAAAGCAAGGCGCGCCATCTACCAGCACTCGCAGGCAGTCATCAAAGCAAAGCGCGCCATCACCTGGCATATGGCTGTCATCAAATAAGGCGCTATCCACCAGTATCAGGCAGTCAATCAAGCAAAGTAGCCTTCATCCATAACATCATGGGCAGTCATCAAAGCAAGGCGCGCCATCACCAGCACCAGCGGAAGTATCTCATCAAAGCTCAAGGCGCGCTGTCTGCAGTATCGCAGGCAGTCATCAAAGCAAGGCGCGCCATCACCAGCATCGCAGGCAGTCATCAAAGCAAGCGCTTCTCCCTTAGCATCATGGCAGTCATCAAGCAGGCGCGCTCATCCTGGCTGTGCCAGGCAGTCATCAGCAAGCGCATGTTATCCTGGCATGCCCAGCTAGTCAT
This sequence comes from Cymbomonas tetramitiformis, assembly GCA_001247695.2. Taxonomy (NCBI): domain Eukaryota; kingdom Viridiplantae; phylum Chlorophyta; class Pyramimonadophyceae; order Pyramimonadales; family Pyramimonadaceae; genus Cymbomonas; species Cymbomonas tetramitiformis. The sequence continues at coordinate 11,108 of LGRX02035249.1, read as the reverse complement.
CAAAGCAAGGCGACGCCGTCACCAGCATGCCCAGGTCCATCTCAAAGCAAGGCGACGCCATCACCAGCATACTTGCAGATCATCAAAAGCAAGGCGCTCATCACCAACATCGCCGGCAGTCATCAAAGCAGGCTGTATCCCCAGCATCAGCGTGGTCATCAACAGGCGCGCCATCACCAGCATCTTGAGGCAGTCATCAAGCAAGGCGCGCCATCACCAGCATGGCAGTGATATCAAACTCAAAGCGGCCATCACCAGCATCGCAGGCAGTCGTCGTCAAAGCAAGGCGCGCCATCACCAGCATCGCTTCGGCAGTCATCAGAAGCAAGGCGCGCCATCACCAGCATCGCCGGCAGTCATCAAAGCAAGGCGCGCCATCACCAGCATCGCCGGCAGTCATCAAAGCAAGGCGCGCCATCACCAGCATCGCAGGCAGTCATCAAAGCAAGGCGCGCCATCACCAGCATCGCCTTGCTGGAGCAATATGCAGCAATAGATGGCACACCCTTGCACACATCGGTCTCGCAGACAGCACCCTGCAAAGCCGGCTTGGACTGAGAGCGCGGCGCTGGCCAGTGCTGGCATTGGCGCCACAGATGACGCAGGATAGCACCGTGGCAATGGGCACACGTAGATGGTAAAGGAAGGAGCAGTAGGAAAGGGGATGTGTCTCACCAGCACCCACGTCAGCACCTGCACCACGAGGTCGTAGTTCACCGCATTGTGGTCCAGCGCCAGCAGGGCGCGGTGGGTTTTGCTCGAGTATCCGCGGTACCGCTCGGCCAGCTCCATCCCCGTCAGCTGCTCATCGTCCGCCTCATTAGCCCCCGCTTCCGCCCCAGTTGTGAGGAAGCCGCCCGTTGGGGCCGCATCGCCAAAGCCTCTGTTGGGGCCGAGGCTTCCCCGCTTGGGGCCTCTCATGCTACTATCTCCTAGGGCTGGGAAGGCACCACAGTACCCTCCGATACCTCCATTGCCACCCAAGCCTCCCCTTACAGCTGGTCCCATCCCAGTGCCTTCTCCCCTACCCCCGTGGCTGAACTTGCAGCTCGCGCCACGTGTACAGCGCCCCAGCTTGAAGTCGTGGCACCCTCCAGAGTCCTCGCCCGAGCTCCCCATCATTGCACCCAGGCCATCAGCGCCTTCTCCCCCCCCATGGCTGAATTTGCAGCTCGCGCCACGTGTGCATTTCCCCATCTTGAAATCGTTACACGCTCCAGGACCTCCACCCATACCTCCACCGCCGGCCCCGCCTCCACCAGCTCCCTTCAGGGGCTTGCGAGCCCAGTCAGATCCGGGGTTCACCACGTGTCCCGTCAGCTCGAGCGCATCCTCCAGGTAGAGCTCCGCAACGGGGAAGGTACGCCCCGGGAACCGGATTGCCGGCGCGCCGCCAAAGTACCGGTGGAACAGATCCGCGTCCAGCGTGGCGCTCATCAGCGCAACGCGCAGCTGGGGTGGCTTGCCGGCGCCGGGGGCACCCCCAGCGCCGCGCTGCCGCAAGAGGTCCCGGAGCACCATGAGGAGGAAGTCCGACTCAATGCTGCGCTCATGCACCTCGTCCACGAAGACATGTGTCACACCGTCCAGCAAGGGGTCCTCCTCGAGCCGCCGCAGAAGAATCCCGGTCGTGCAGAAAAGTAGCTGTGTTGCTGCGCTTGTCTTACTCTCCAGACGGATGGTGTACCTGTGGCCCGTCCTCCCCCCCGCTGCTCCTCGGCTCAGCGCTAAATAGAGCTCCTGCCACGTGATGAATGTACCTATATATATATATACAACCTAGCATATATATATATACATGGCCCCCCGCTGAGAGCAGACCCTCCGGCGGAGATTATCAAGCTGCCACTCCGAATCAGCAACGGCGAGAGGCCATCCCAAAGACTGGCGCTTCTCAGGACACCTCCCAGGCCCTTGGCGGGGCCCGAGGGAGGGCCATAAGGCCGTTGAGCAGCGCTGTCTCTCTGCAGCTCAGATTGACATCATATCAGAGCGGCCTAGGCCCTGGGATCATGAGCAGGAGGTGCGATTTAGATGTGTGTGAGCAAGGAGCTGAAGGGCCGCGCAAGGGGGCGCTCAAGAAACCAGCCTTGCTCAGCCTTGACTGAGCTGTTGCGCTTCGCGGGTATCCTATATGTGGGAGGCACAAAAGTGCCCAAAGAAGACTGAGCAAGCTTCGATGAGCGGGAACTTCCACGATGCTTCCAGAAGAACCATTCGAAGGAACTGAAATTTTGGCACAAATGGAACGGAGTAAGCTAGTGCAACGAATCGGGTCCCTTGGTCGACTGCGGCTCGATGTCTCGTTTATGGCCAGGAGAGCAACAGGAGAACGCCTCAAGGCAAGGCTCTGGGCAAGCAACGAGCGGCATCCTCTGCAATGACCCCCGCGGCATGGCATGCAGCACGGCGGTGCTCTGCCTAGCTTCAGAAGGTGCTTGCTCACCCGACGGTCGCTCCGAGCCGCTCTCCGCGCTCCGCCGCGACGCGCTCCGCCACAGACATCGCGGAAATCCGGCGCGGCTGCGCCACGATGATGTTGCATGGCTCCCCGCGGCTTGCAGCACTCTCGAGCACATATTGTGGCACCTGGAGTCCAGCAACAGAAGAGGCAGGGATAACCCTACTTGTGTGAGCAGCCCGCCAGCCATCTGTTATTTGTCACTGGAAAATCTCCCAAGAACAGCAAAGGGATCTCCACGTCCGCCTTCAGCCATCATCATCTCAAGGCACTGGATGCGATCAGCAACAGATGCGTGCATAATCCATGCGTAAGCCTTCGCTCTCCTTGTTGCCACATTCAAATGTGAAGAAGAGGTGCACTGCCACCCCCCTTGCCTGAGCCGCGCCCCTGTGCACTGCCACCCCCTTGCCTGAGCCGCGCCTGTGCACTGCCACCCTTGCCTGAGCCGCGCCTGTGCACTGCCACCCCTTGCCTGAGTCGCGCCTGTGCACTGCCACCCCTTGCCTGAGCCGCGCCTGTGCACTGCCACCCCTTGCCTGAGCCGCGCCCCTGTGCACTGCCACCCCTTGCCTGAGTCCCCCCGTGCGCCAACCCTGCCTGCACACTGCCACCCCTTGCCTGAGCCGCGCCTGTGCACTGCCACCCCTTCGCCTGAGCCGCACCTGTGTGGTCTTCCCACTCCCCGTCTCCCCCTCCACCACCACCACTGCATTCTTCTCCATCGCCTGCAGCAACTTACTCCGGTATGCCGCCACCGGCAGCGCCGCACGCTCTGCCGCCATTGGCCCACCCTCTGGTTGTAGTGTTGGGGGTGGATGCCGTGGAGCCGGCGCAATACGAGGCCCTCTGCGGGCCCTCCCTCTGTCAGCAGCCACCGCGTTCTCTCTCGGAGCAGCCAAGCTCGGGTCCGCCCCAGTTGCACCCCTCGAGTCCCCACCTTCCAGTGACAGCCTCGCGGCCGGTGCCAGCAGATGCTCAAAGCCAGGGGGCACGGCAGGTGACTGCCGAGCTTGGGCTGCTGTAGTTGTGGGACTGGTTGCAGGGACCTCCTGCAGCATCTTTGCACGCGCTAGGTGCTTCTGCCCGGCGCAGTGTTGGGCATAGGCCCCTGCGGAACGGCATTGAATCTGACAAGCCTCGCACCGCCAAGGAGAGGCGGCAGCTGCCTCAGCCTCCTGTGGAGGCGGCACTAAAGCAGAAAGCGCTGGAGCAGAGGCCACGTGGCCGAAAGTCGCCCCCGCGTGCGTGCTGTGGGGTGGAGGGCAAGGCTGCTGCTGCTGGAGCAGAGACTCCGCGGAGGCGCTGCGGCGGAGGGCATCCAGCACCATGCGCTCGCTGGCGTTGCTCATACCCACCTGCCGGGCAATAGCGCAAAGGCTCTAAGAACGATGCGTCAAATACTTTCGTCCACCCTACACTCTGCTATCTTGTCCACATCCCATAGACGAGAGAGCGGAGTAGGTGCTCCCACGTGTCGCACTCTGTGACCTTGCCCATATCCCAAAAACTTGACGTCACACATTTGTGATCACTGATTTATCCCCACAGAGTATATTCCCACTGAGGACGTGCGGACATCCAGGCGCACTTTGACAGAAAATCCGAGGCAGCCATCCTAAAAAGCTCCACTTCGGCCCTTGTAGGTAACTGCAGTGGCGTCTCCGTTGCAGCCCGTCAATTCAACATACCTGCAGTGGCGGCTCCGCTGTGGCCCTTGAACATACCTGCAGTGGCGTCTCCGCTGCGGCCCTTGAACATACCTGCAGTGGCGTCTCCGCTGCGGCCCTTGAACATACCTGCTGGCGGCCCGTTGCGGCCCTTGAACATACCAGGGCGGCTCCGCTGTGCCCTTGAACATACCTGCAGTGAAGCGTCTCCGTTGCGGCCCTTGAACCTGCGGTGGCAGCTCCGTGGCGGCCCTGAACATACCTGCAGTGGCGGCTCCGGCCCCCGAACACACCTGCAGTGGCGGCCCGTTGGCCCTTGAACATACCTGCAGTGGCGGCTCCGCGGCCCTTGAACATACCTGCAGTGGCGGCTCCGCTGCGTCTTGAACATACCTGCAGTGGCCCTCCGCTGCGGCCCTTGAATATACCTGCAGTGGTGGCTCCGTTGCGGCCCGTCGTTTGTGCATACCTGCAGTGGCGTCTATGTTACGGCAAATCTTCGCACCTGTATTAGGGTTTCCTTCTCGGGTGCCTTCTCGCCTTTGACAGGCTTACCGCTGGACACCGTCCCAGCCACCATTGGGGTGCAGCACTCTTTCAGGCATTGCTCAGAGAGCTGAGGAATATAGCCGGCGGCATTCGGCATAAGGCCGGCGAATCCACGGAAGCCCGCCTTGGCGGCGTGCGCTTTCCCTTGGCAGTGTTGCGCGAAGGCTACCTCCCCGGAGCTATCCACGTGACAGGCGGTGCAGCGGTATACGTTCTCGTGAAAAGCTTGGGACTGCAAGGGGCAGGGAGGGGCTGGGTGAGTGCCATCCCCACACCTTTGGGGCGTATGAATCCTGAGTCCTCACACCTCACAGTGCTACCGTGCAACCTCACATCTGGTAAACAATCGTTGCGATCTATTGCAAATAACGACTGTAGAGAACGTCGCAGTCCTGATGTTAGCTTCACCGATGCGAAACAGATTCTGCACAACATGGCAACGAAACGGGCTTGCGGTATCCTAGCAGTAGTCTTGATACCTGCCCTCCAGTTCTCTTCGATTTCTGGCTCTTGGAGTTAACTGCACCCCTGGTACTTGTTGGGCGTGGCGTTTCAGCAGGCCTCGCTCTAGGAGCTTCGGCTCGATCTTCTGTGTTGCCACCTTTCCCCCGATTGCTGCCCTTGCCACCTTTACCCCCTTGGCTGGACCCTTTCCCCACGCTCTTTCCTGATTTCTCGTTAGGATCGACTGTCCTACCGCTGACGTAATTTCCAAAATTCAGCGGGATACCATACTTATCCCTCTTCACTTCCCCACTTTTCCCACCCATCTTTTGTTGATCAGCCGAACACTTTAAGGATCCTATACTATAAACGTTGTCCACCGGGTGCAGGATACATCGATGCTACTTGGATTTGGGAAATAAACACCAAGAGCTCGTCTTAAGATATTCGTGGCACAGATCAGATCACAAAATTGGCGTCAGGATGGAAGCTAGGGTGGATGAAGTTGGCAGCAAGATTCGCAAAAACGTGCGTCCTTACTTACACCACTGGAAAAGCCTGTTTTGTCAATAACCTTGTCTGTTTGTTTGAATTATTTATGTACTTAAAAGTGAAATACAGCTGTAACAAGACCTCAAACCATGAAGCCGAATTCGTACTGAGAAATATTAAAGCACTTTTCACATGTTCAGCATCAATCCGACTTCCTGCGCTGGTTCCCCCTCGTCCGAATGAATGGATTCCTTCGCTCGACTGATTCCACGTCAGTCCGTCTGGATCTACGTTGAGGGAGGATATTTTCGTTAACTCTATGACGGTCCGGTTTTTTTCAGCCTTGCGACCCACGTGTCACGCGTAAGACCCGAACCAGAGGGATGCGGCGAACATGCTAGATTGCGATTGGTGTTTTTGTATAATTATAGAGATGCGCCCTCGCTAGATTGCGATTGGTCTCTCGTTACACATTTGACACTACAGTAACGATCAGAGGCAAACGAGAACCTAAACCAAAACCTAAGCGTAAACCTAATGAGAAGTTCATGGTTTATTATACTACTGATGAATATGGTCCTCATCACTTCGGAGGGACCTGTCGCAGAAGCAGTTTTTCTTCGGAACGTCTCGTCTCGGTCTGGTCGCCGCTGCTCCATCGAATGCACACCCTCGCCTGAACCTGTATTTCCGCGCGAGGCAGCTCCTTTGCCACGATCCCCACTGCGCGCAATCGAGACGCCTCCCTCCCTCTGGTTGGGTGAGACAACAAAGCTCGCTGTCGAAACGAAAAAAGGCAGCCCAACTTATCTACTTATCTTTATTGATTTGGGCCTAAGCTGGTGCGACGAGCGATACGCGTTTCGGTAAAAGATTTCGAAAACGAAGTCGATATAACGCGTGAACTTATAGGTCGTTGCCGAAATGTTATCTTATGACAGTGTTTTTTGCAACAACAGATTTCTGCATTCTAGAGCGTCCAGTACCTTTCAGGGTAAGGCTCTTGTGCATACAAATGTAAGAGCGCGGCCTGTAACGCGGCGACAAAGAGGTGCGATACCGACAGTGGCAAACGACCTTTTCAAGACTGAGCAACATCCGAGTCCCCTCAAGAAGCTCGCAAATGGAGAAAAGTGGGAGGTACCGTCTCACAACAGTACACTTATGAAGCTTGGTCCTCTTCACAACACAACTGTAAACCTACAAAGTCTGTCGAAGTCCGTCAGCACTCCAACAACAAGAACGTGCGCCTGTGTGTTCTGATGGATGAAGGAAAGCGTAAACTGTTCAAACTTCACTGCTTGATCCTTCACAGCTATAATACTTTTGTTTGAAGAAGAGAGGACAAGTGTACTTCGATCATGCAGGTCTCACCTGAAGACGTGCCGCGTCTGGTCATGCGTTACGCTCCGTTCCAGTTTCCTCTTGTGTCAGCATTCGAGCCCTCAGGTTATTTGGAACTTCCTGCCGGCGGAGAAAGGGTGAGAAAACCGTGCCCTACACCATTTTCCTCAACTATCAAGAAAATATTACATTGTGTTCACCTAACAAGAAACACAAACCCAAGTCTTGCACGGCGGCGCGCCTTCGGAATGCATGCTCACAGGTACGAGATACAGTACAAATATTATGCAATTCAAAGCTAGGAGTTGAGGCATGCTTCGTTTCTGCAGGTGGAGCGTAACTCAATCAATCCCTTCGTTGCTCAGAGGCCTGAGAATCCCGCCGAGTGCAAGGTATTGGACCAGGCGAGCTCGAGAGCATATCATTCGCGTTCGAATATGTCGTATTACGACTCGTATTACTCGTTTGGCTATATTCTTCGTTTACCTTGTGTGATCCTGTATAGCTACAAATGTGGAGGAAAAGCTCCATAACATACATCTGTTTTCTTCGATTGGCATGGGGATGATAACTCTCTCCGAATAGCATTGAAGGCTTGTGCAATTTGTCGGCGCTGACTAAACGGTCACCTTGTCACAGTTGCCGTTTGCCATATAACAGTTAGGCTGCAAAATTAGGTCGACGTTTTTGCCAGCTTGTCAAGTCACTAAGCGTGACCAGCTCTTAATGTTTACCGAAGTAACATTATCCCGTCAGTAGTGATTCCAGAACTGATGGTTAACCCGAGAGCCCGCTGGTGTGAGTTCCCGTGTGCTTTCTCTGCAGATGCCTCCAGCATTCGTGCAAGCGTCAAGCGATGTCTCTCGAATCGAGGAATACGCACATGAGGTAGGCTCTGCAGTGACTTGCTGTCAAAAATCTGGCGAGCGTTCGTCCAAGAGGCTGTCAACGTCACCGTCGGCGGGGGCCCGAAGTCATCCCGAGCTGCTGCATGCTCTCTCAGTGCGATAGCGGCGGGACTGCCTGCGCGTTGAAGTCGTTTGCACGACGGTGGCTTGAAGTGCCGACACACAGTAGTCAGCGCTCTGCACGGTGTAACGACGACGGCCGACGCGCCATAATACCCGGCGTGCAGAGTTCTCGTAAGTGATTTTTTCTTGGAACTGTCAATGTAAGCGGCCTTGAGGGAGGAGGATTGGGGCAGGTGATGAAAAGTGCCAAGGAGCTTTGTGAAGACGATCCAGCCTGGAAGCTCTGGAATGATGTCGACGGCGTCCAGGCATTCACGCGCAAAGTTTGGAACAGTGATGCTGCGGTGATAAAGCATATCGAGGAGGTTGATGCCCCGGCAGACGTAGTGACAGACTTGTACGTTAAGGTAAGGGAGCCTATTGATAAGGGGCCTGCTTCGCCACGTTTGAAGCACCAACCTGCCCTACTTGCGACTCCCTTCGCAGTGTACGTGGAGGAAAATCAGCCGTGTACCGATTCTACTGTGGCCGAAGGGCTTAGAAAAGCCGCCTTTATGCGGCGGCCAGAATCTACAGTATCTGAAACAGGGAGCACGCCTGCGAGCATGAGGTTCTTCCTGCACTACTGGGGGGTCTTCAAGCCGAAGAGAGTATTAATTCAGCTCATCGCTCTCTGAGGTGGGGAGGAGGTGTCAACCTGCAATCAGTTCAACTACACAGAGGTCGTCGACCCGTACACCACAAAACTGCGCTCAGTGGAAAAGTACCCCACCAAGTCCTTCAATTGGCTTCAGGTAAGCCTCCACACTCCATGTTGTAACCCAGTACCCTGCCACTCGCCTCCGGAAGGATGCGCCAAAAACCCTCCAGCTTTCACTAGCCCCCGATGCCCTTAATCTGGCGTGGCATCTGCGGAGTCCCTGACCAGCAACAGCCTCTGCGGAGTCCCTGACCAGCAACAGCCTCTGAGGAGTCCCTGACCAGCAACAGCCTCTGAGGAGTCCCTGACCAGCAACAGCCTCTGAGGAGTCCCTGACCAGCAATAGCCTCTGCGGAGTCCCTGACCAGCAACAGCCTCTGCGGAGTCCCTGACCAGCAACAGCCTCTGAGGAGTCCCTGACCAGCAACAGCCTCTGAGGAGTCCCTGACCAGCGATAGCGGAGTCCCTGACCAGCAACAGCCTCTGAGGAGTCCCTGACCAGCAACAGCCTCTGCGGAGTCCCTGACCAGCAACAGCCTCTGCGGAGTCCCTGACCAGCAACAGCCTCTGAGGAGTCCCTGACCAGCAATAGCCTCTGAGGAGTCCCTGACCAGCAACAGCCTCTGAGGAGTCCCTGACCAGCGATAGCCTCTGAGGGACCTGGGGTCCTATCTGGGCATGGGTGCGAGGTACAGACGATCCACACCTATGATCCATTGGCCAGCGCGTTTTTCCCCGTCATCGCACCGCGGGACTATGTCACCCTCGACTTCGCTGACCCCTCAGAGCTGATGCTCGTCTCCAAAACTATAGTGCATCCTGACCTGGCAGACGAGACTCAGAACGGCGGTTTCAGTGACGGCGATGGTGAGTCCGGGGTGCACATCTGAGGTTTGTTGGCTGTGCTGTATTCAGGCTGCGTATGTGGCGCACGCCTCTTTCTGCACGGCGTTGATCCCGCCTCTTACCCCTGCGCCGTGATGTGAGCACCGCTTGCCTCGCGCGATCCATCCCTGGCTGCGTCAGGGTGTGGGCATTCTGCGCAGGACCCTTGGGCAGCGAGCATGTGGTGCGAGTGGCATTCTGCGCTGGACCCTTGGGCAGCGAGCGTGTGGTGCGAGTGGCATTCTGCAGGACCCTTGGGCAGCGAGCGTGTGGTGCGAGTGGCATTCTGCGCAGGACCCTTGGGAAGCGAGCGTGTGGTGCGAGTGGCATTCATGTACGCTGTCAAGGTGATGGCCCATACAAGCAGCCTCCATTGCTACCTTTGAACATAATCTCCACCCCCAAGCATCGACCCAATCACTATCTTCTGCGGTGTGGCTGCAACCAGCAAACATGACATGCAGGGAGCCGAATCAAGCCGTCACATTGTGGTGCACAAAATCGGTGTGTTGACTGCCCAAACCAATGCCTGCCGCAGATTTGTGCGCAGAAAAGCTGCTGAAGGGGTCAGGGTGAGGCGGGTGGATGGGGGTGAGAGGGGGTGGATGGAGTAGGTGGAGCCATTGCTGAAAACCGCTGCCGTGTCATTGCGGTGCACTGGGGTGATCTCGGGGGCAACATCGGCAAGCCCCTATACACCGAGTCCGCCATTTTGGACTTCGGCTTTGACTTCTCCAAGAAATTCTTGGAGCTCCTGCGCCGCTCGCAGATGTGCACCCCGGAGGTGAGAGGCCCCGCAAGATCCCCCTCCGCCAAAAGTGTTTATTCCAATCAATAATATAGCCCTCCAATAGAGAATTAGTACTCCCACCAAAAGTGTGTTGGAGGTGGCATTGTATCCGCAGTCGGTTCGGTCGTCCCAGTACCTGAGTGAGGCAGATCAATCAAGATTCCAGCGCCTCGAGCACAGGCCACCACTCACGCACTTTGACATGACGGCTTTCTTTGGCAAAACCTTGACTCCCATACTGTCACGCTGACTCAGCTCAGCAGGTGGTGGGCGATCAGCCTTGGGCTTGCCGAAGTGTTCACAATGATCAAAATGAGCAGTCAGTAAAATGCATTAGAAGTAGCACATTAAAAAGCCCTCATATAGTCACACTGCCAGCTTGGTCTAGAGCCCTCAAAGACTTGGGAGGGAGTTTGCGACCGGGCAATGCGCAGGGCGCCCTTGGATCGAATTCACCCAATTTCATGGCCGATCCTCTCGCCAGTGGTGGGATCCCTGCAGGGCACATGGGAATTCCCGTCTAGGTGCATACTTGTTCTTGCACCATTCACATGCTTCCTGCATTTTGGATCTTCCAAGATGATTCATGCAATATCTGCGTTTGCCACGTGGGTCCCCTGGGGCCTGCGCCTGCCACGTGGGTCCCCTGGGGCCTGCGCCTGCCACGTGGGTCCCCTGGGGCCTGCGCCTGCCACGTGGGTCCCCTGGGGCCTGCGCCTGCCACGTGGGACCCCTGGAGCCTGCGCCTGCCACGTGGGACCCCTGGGGCCTGCGCCTACCACGTGGGACCCCTGGGACCTGC